>CM060955.1:105363653-105423653 GCA_030765055.1 Mantis religiosa | reverse complement strand
AGCACATTTAAACACAGAAATGATTTTATATATTACAAAGAAAGCTGTATGTAGAAGTTAATGTGGCGTATTATCGAGGTTGTTCTTCAGCAGCAGCAAGGCAGTACGCGTGTCGAGGGAAAGCGTCTACACAATGTTTGTCTTACGCTGATCTATTGCTATTAGATCACTCCATCCACCTTCAAAGAGCATAATTTGAACTTTTGAGTAAAATTTCTTTTATAGTCATCATTTTAAGGTATTTAAGTATGTAAGAAAACAAGAATACAAGAAAATACCACGCTCTTTTTACATATAGCCTGATACAGAAATTAGGGATACATTTAATGAATCAATATTTTATGCATTTGTTTTAAATGGTAAGGAGTTGTAGGTTTGGAAATAGATTATGAGTACATTTTGGCTTGGGGTAAGATAGCAATGAGTGTGGTGATTCGCGACGTCTGGTTTTCAGGCTACTTCGTAGAAGTGGTTCGGTAGGTTGCGTTAGTGAGGGGTGAAAGTATCCAAAGTTGCCATATTAGGTATGAAGGCTAGCTTGCAATTTTTGGAATATGTGAGAGTAATTTTTAGAACTTTGTAGAGACTACTTTAGGATGGAAAGAAGAACATTTCATTAAAGTAGAAGTGAAGTGGTAACATCGAATTAGAAGCTGCTAGTGGAGGTCTTAGAATTATTAGAGAAAGGGAAGATTATTAGGAGAATGTGAAACTTGAAACTGAGTAACTCAGTCTGGGCATAATCTTGAACTTTTGGTCGGATCACCGGTGGAACAAAACGTAGCTGGATTAGGCGTCACTCGTGTCTTAAGGTTAGTTTATCTCCTGAGAGAGCAAACCAATAGGTACTTTAAATCGGGAAAGAAGCAGTAATATTTGCAGAACAGTAAGCAAATTACAGCGCTCTGTGTATGGTTGCGCTGATAAATAGTACAACCAGCCTCCCCTTCCACCCCCCTACGGTAATCGTGATTAACATTCTATATTCTACTCTAAGGTTTGCACCAAGGATATCAAGACAGAGCACGGCGTCTTCATCTTTGAATGATATTTTCGTACTGGCATTAAAATTGGTGCGACATACACGTTGTTCATTTTATTCGTTACTTCCCGCCCTCCGATTGAGCAAGAATGACCTCATAGTTGACTGGCGAGTCTATCTTGAAATCATACTGCCCTCTACGGAGAAGAAGCGGTAATTTTTGCGGAACACTGTAACGACTAAGCTACTAATGCGTATGTCGTGGGAATGGTGTACTCGTTGTGATGATGTTCTCGAAGTTCTGCTTCACGTTGGACGCCATTTGTAATGACTTGGTGTCACTGAAAGTGAGTTGCCGAGGAAAAGATGATGGTGAACCTCGCTGAAAATCTAGTTGTTGGATTCTAGTAGTTCCACAGCCGCTCCAGTACTCGCACAAGATTCCTAACCTCAGGGGCGGTCTCAACTGGGAAGAGATTATTGAGGTTCAGAGCACACTAGCCTGCGCAATCCTTCGAAACCTTCCACTTTCCAATGCAAGCACAAACTCTGCAGAAATGCATATACACGCCAGACACACCCTCGCACAATCACGTCCATTTGCAGAAGATCAAAATAGTCCAAGTCCAAGTCGAATACTGACAGGCTGTTAACAGCCAGAAAGTTTTTGCTGCATACCCACCCAGGTTTTGGGTCTGACCGCAGGTTGTTAATTTAGATGGTTACAGGATGATGTGGAATTTTTTGATGAGGAAATTTTATGACGTAGCTTTTTGCTCCTCTTTAATTTTGTACACGATGCCAAACCGCTTTTTTGTTTACACCCTGGTGTTTTATATTGCTAAAGTGGGGTTAATTCCTTGTAGCCAAACAGTTCATTTGGAGATTTGAAATTTAGCTTATGCTGCTGTATGGATTAACTCCTTTGTTACCTCGGGTGCCCGTAAGCCATACGGGGTACCCGGTAAAGCCTGAAGCGGCGTCTCGTAGCGTCGTAATCTCCTAGGGATCAAACCAGGGCGTTTCTGTGAGCTGGAATTTGAGCGTAAAATTTTGTCGCCCGGCGCCTAATTTCGTCCTCCACGTATGGGAGAAGAGAAGCTTCATGAAGCAACCTCACGGGGAAAGAACGGCCCACAGAATAGATTGATCGGAGTCCTCTATTCTGTGCACGCTGAAGGTATGCTCTCCAGCTATCTGCAGCCATGCCCCAGATTTCACAGGCGTACAACATGAGTGGGATTATCAGCGCTCGAAGGAGGTGTAGCTATAAGCGGACAGGCATCGAGCACGAACCCAGCATTGGTTACAGAGAGGCAATAGCCCCCTGTACCCGTGCCGATAGTTCCCTGAAGTGTCCGCGGAAAGTTAGACCTCTATCAAGTTGAACGCCCAGGTACTTGATGGAATTAGTCCACTCTATACTTCGGCCTCTAAAGTGGAAGTTGGGGCAGTCAGCGGGGGTGTGGCGCTTTGTAAAAAGAATGGCGTGGCTTTTGTCCGGATTTACGGACATCCGCCAACGCCTGCACCACTCTTGTGTGAGACGGATGTGTCTCTGGATTGGGTTGAAGGCTCTGAGTATGTGTCTGTCATTACAGAACAACAACACGTCGTCAGCGTACTGTGCCATTTCGACCTGTGGTTGAGTTGGAAAATCTGCCATGAACACACTAAAGAGTGTGGGGGATAGTACAGAGCCTTCGGGGACTCCGCCTCTCACGGGTCTCAGTGTAGATGTTTTCCCTGCGATCAAAATAGCTTGAAGTGCCTCAGATTTTATAATGCTGCCGTTGCCATAACGACAACTAAACATCTTTCAACTTTTCTATATATCGTCATTCCTTTTAAATAAATTTGTCTTAACCTAAATTTAACATTTAAATAATTATTTTATAAATGATTGCCAAAGTATCTAAAGTGAGACATCTGTTATATTAATTACTTAAATCGTTTCAACAGTAAGCAAATTACAGCGCTATCTGTGGTTTTTCTGGTGACTAATACAACCAACTCTCCATGGATATGAAGACAGAGCACCGCGTCTTTATCTTTGAATGCTATTTTCGTACCGGCATTAAAATTGGTGCGACATATAAATATAACCGCTGCATAGAGGAGTTTATGCAACGCTATCCGGCATTCAGACAAGTCCCTCGGAGCGTAATGGTGTCCAGGTACCGTCTAATTGACATACTTTTGTCTGCAACATAAACGTCTTACGTTTTATCAGTATATGATATACATTTTTTGTCATTCTCACGCTTAATAAAAATTGCTTTACTAATGTTGGTATCCTTATGTCTTTTAAAACCAATAGGTGCATCAAACATTTCCAAGATACAGTATCAGCTAACTGGACACCATAAAGTGACTGGTCCCAATCTAGAGGTCATCATCATCATCATCATCATCATTCGTGGCCTGACAACATTTCTTCTAAAGTCTGTTTAGTTAACGCATGTGCAGTTTGGAGTCAAAGGAACCCGAGCCTCCCGCCCACTAATGACCGTCATAAATCTATCGCCACACTTCAGAAATGGAACACCGTCGTTGAGGACCAATAACAACCCTGATTTTCTCGAAGTGACAGTCGCATGTCTACTCCACGTGGAGTCTCAGTTGCCAAAGTTCCAACTTCCAGTTGATTTGTTTCAAAACGTGCAGAAATTCGTTGTGTATCACAATGTGGAGACCGTAGGAGGGAAATGAAGTGGTAAATGCAAATGAAGTAGTAGATAACTTTCAGTAACGTGAAAATAATCAGTGACGACAATAGTGTGAATAACTGGGCTAAGTTATATTACCGGAAAAGCCACAAAAACAAAATTATAGTGGGAACTGTTCCTAAGAAAATTCAAGCGCTTGTTTTGAACACATATAAATATGTGCTGAAAAATAATCTTGGTAAGGGGTTATGCAATGAACCTGATGATAAATTCTGGGTATTCACAGAAATACAGTAAGAAGTATTGTGACGAAAGGAATACCAAAGACGCCGATCTAGTGTGAAAACAAAAGGAAACGTTTCTCTAAAGTAGATAACTTCACATGTGATTTAATTCGTCGAGAAATTTATAGATTCTATGCAAAAGGGAGAGCGCCCACCTTAGACGAATTGGTTGCACATTTGCAAGAAATTTGTGATTTTCCTTATGGGCACTGCACTTTGCGCGGACTCTTAAAGCAGCTGGGTTTCAAATACCGCACTTTGAATAAGATAAGGGTTATTATGGAATCCAGTAGAATTGTAGCTTGGCGATATATATAGTCAAAACTAAGGAAGTTTCGCAGTAATGCACATAAGATAATTTATTTAGACGAAACCTCGTACGATACCCATGACGGATCGAGAAAGGTGGCAACCTTGCAGAACGGACTGCGAGAAGGAGGGTCTGTCTTGTAAAACGATTCTAAGGGTTCGTCAAAGGTAGCAGCCGTCGTGCACACGCGTTAACTAAACAGACTCTACCTACAGGTTTATACTTGTATACTATTTGTGGTGTACGGTCTTCGGTCATTCTCTGCGCATGATCTTGCCATTTTTTGCCTGATGCAATGATTGTTTCATCTAGACTCTGAAATTCCAATTCTCTTCTAATATCCTCCTTTCTTTTCTTGTCTTTGAGTCTATAACCTGCCACCTGTCTCAGAAATTTCATCTCAGCAGCCTCCACTTTCTTCTGTTGTGAGATAGTCAAGACCCAGTTTTCACATCCATAAACCAGGGTTGGGATCGCCATTATTTTATACAGTTTTAACAAAGTTTGACGATTACAACTTTTAAAAGTTCTTTTTATTGTGCCACATATTATTTGGAAATTGTTTATTTTGTTTTGTATATCTCTATTACTGGTATATGACACAATATAGCCAAGATAATTAAAGTAACTTTGTTGTTGGATGGGTTTATCATTTATGCAAATTTTTGCTCTCAAATGGTTCGTTCCTATAAAAGCCATTATTTTTGTTTTTTCATATGAAATTTGAAGATTATATTCTCTTGTAATATTATTTAATTCATGTATGGCTCTTTGTAAGTTATCTTCCGTCTCCGCAATTAAAATCTGGTCATCAGCGAACAGCAATGTGTCAACATTTCTCCCCTTTATTTTAAAATGTGTTCTGAGCTTAGTTTGCCATCGTACAACTGCGTCATTAATATATATACATGTTTGTTAATATATATATTAAATAGAGTAGGTGACAATGGACACCGCTGTCTTAGTCCTAAATTAATCTCTACTAGGTTATCTTTTTCTATGGATTTTTCCAATTTAAATTTCGTATTTATATACATACTTTGTACTGTTCCTACTAAATGTTGAGGAAATCCATTTTAACCATTATTTACAATCTAGAAGTAATAAACATAATTAATAAATATTATAAATATGTAATATGACAGTTTCTTGCCCACCTCCATGATGTAAGGTACCGTGTGTGCCTCACACTCAAAGAGGCCGCGAGTTCGAAACTCGCTTAAGATGAGTTACCTGCATAAGGTTTTTTCCGAGGTCTTCCGTTATCCTACGAAGACGAATGTCGGGTAACTCTGAGCTCTAGAGACCCTGGATGCATTTTAGTATCATATTACCCGTTTCATTCATTCCCTCATTCATTAATTCATTTATTCATTAATCGTTTGATATTTCTTGCACTGTTGAAAGGACAAAAAAAATGTTTCTTTACTGAAATGTGTTATTAATTTGGCATTCCTTTATTAAACTATAAAGTTATATATCTTCCAGAGAAACATCAAATTGAGAGTTATTCTTTGTACTCATCTGTCATATAATAGTGTTCACATTCATTAAAACAAACTACAACTGTTATCGTATCTATGCAACATGTGAAATTACGCACCTTTATATTACGCGGGCAGGTTCCACCTCTCAAATAGTATGTTTACTGCCGGTAGAGGGAGGCCTCAAGACTGCTGTCAGTATATCAAATACGATCTCAAGCCGCTAGGGGAATCGAATTTTGCCCGGTAAATCACAGATAAAAATGAACACCATGTATATATACCTTACTTTTCCGTTAAAGTGAATACCGTTTATTAAAAGTTTCAAAGTCCGATTCCGATGTCATCCTTACTTTGATTATTGCCCACGGATATCCTGAAATAGGTTCCTTTGGAGCAGCATCGAACCAGAAATTACCTCTACGAATTTGAAACAGCATCGTGAAGCAAAGTCACCGGTTATAAGCCATTAAACACCCCTTTAAATATGGCATTTGGAAATTATTTGGAAATTTTACGTCCAGAAAGCCAAATCGCAATTTAATCCATGATTTTACAGTGCTTTAGATTTTTTTCTATTAAAATGTATATACTGCGTGATATAGTAAATGAGGAAAGTATTGTATTCCACCCAAGATGTCTATTGAGTTATCATCGTAAATAATAAAGAATTATCACAATTTTTTTCACAACGTACCTTTATTCATCCTCATAATTTTGATGGTCCTTCTCAAAATAGTCTCCCTTGAATGCGATGCATTTGTCCCAGCGTTTCTCCCAGTCTTCAAAGACATGCTGGAAACCATTTTTGAGAGATCCTTCAAAATCGCCTCCGCATCCTAAACCACTGCTTTTGATGATGGATAATGACTCCCACGAAGGCGTTTCTTAAAGTTAGGGAATAGAAAAGAGTCACATTGGGCTAAATCTGAACTATAGGGAGGGTAAGGGGTGCACTTCACGTTGTGTTTTGCAAGATATTCAGCAAAAACATTGGCAATATGCAGCCGCGCATTATCGTGGGGTACCATCCAGCCTGCGTCATGTGTTATGCGCCTGATATGGACTTGCAATGTTTTCAGGACATCCCTGTAGTATTATTGTCCAGTTACTGATGTGTGTTCAGGTACAGCATGCTGATAAAACATTACATGAATATCAAGGAATGAGATGACCATAACTTTCCCAGCAGAAGCAACCGCTTTTGCTTTTTGGGGTCGGTGATGAAGGAGATTTCTACACTAAGCTTTTCTGTTTTCTCTGAGGATCAAAATGATGTAGCCAAGTTTCATCAGCAGTGATGACGTTTGAAATAAACTCCGGATCTTCCCTTAACATCAACTTTAACTGCATGTTACCTCCATTGCAGCGGTAGGCGATACTGAACATGTCTAAACTTGCCTGGTTCTCACAGGCGGGAACCAGGAGTACCAACAATAGGGCTACTACGGCGTGTTTGTTTCATATAAAGCTAACAGAATATAATAAGATTGAATTTTAGTGCGAAAAATTATGATCATTCTTTATCGAACAGCCCTCGTATATTGCAGAAAATCAAACATTACTTACTGCTAAATACTCATTGTAAATACTCAAGCGTAAACGTTACTTGAGACACTGTTGCAGACACTCTAAACAAAACACACAAATAATCCGTCAATCAAATCCACGCTGCATTGCTGAGTCACAACTTGTTTTAACTGAGCTCAGCGTTCTTCACAGAACTCGATGTACTCTCACTCTCAACTATTTACGAAAAATTATCCCTCTGATTTCAACTCAACTAACATTTTCCCTGGTAAACCATAAATGATTTCAAATTCATATGAATCCTTAATGCAATTTAAAATGCTGTATTTTAAGTCCCAGGCTTCATTGTTAACCAACTATTAGGTAAATCAATGGAAATTGTTTTTTCACAATGGCCATGGGTAAGGAAAGGCAGAATCTGACATAAATATCATGAGATTGGAAGCATAACAATCCTGTATAGTCTTGAATGTATGAGGGGATATAACAGAACCACTGTACATCCTTGTACTGATTTCGGTCAAATTTGGCATAAATGTTATATAGGGATGGAGTAAAAGCAAAGAGAGGGTAGCAAATTTTCATTAATTATAAGGGATCGAATGAATGTTTCTTTTTGTCTCCAATGTTTTTCTAAATAAAGATATCTATGCTATGACATTTGTCCTTTGAGGGGTGGTAATTTAATAAGCAACCCTAATTGGAATTGATAATTATTTGATGCAATCACTTTCAAGGAATGTTAGTACTAATGTAAAATTTGGCACTCATTCCTATTCTTTAAGACCAGAATATTATGTACGAGTGCTATGAAGAAAGCTCTTAAAAATGTTCCTCAGAAGGATTTTGAAATTGTCTAGTCTGAAGGAGCTCACTTACCTCAAAACTTTTCATAAATAAAAACATAAATCATATTTTGGTCATTCTTTAAGAAATGTACTACAAAACTGCGCCCTAGAGAAACAGAGGGTGGAAAAGATTTAGTTGGAGATATTTTTGAGAATTTTCAGCTTTAGCAGGTCTCCAGGTATGGGGTTCGGCTAGCAACACTCATCTCCGAAGGCTACAGGTGCTGCAAAATCGATTTATGCGCATCGCCACGGATGCCCCTTGGTACGTAAGAAATTAACAACTGCATAAAGAACTTGGTCTCCTTCCTCTTCACCAGTACATACGTCAGATCACCTCCCGCTTCTTTTCAAACCTGCCAGATGTTCCAGGAGTTGTGATGTACGACATCGGCGTACGAACCCGCCAGCCCACGCGCCTGAAGAGACGACTCCCACAGGATCTCCTCCTTAGTGACTGATTCAAAAAACTATGAATATTGTTTCACAATGACTGTTGTTCTTATCTCTTTGATTACCTGTTTGTTTTAATTAACTTATTTTTCTCTTGTTTCACAGTGTTAAGAAGATAATAGGAGCCAACTTGGTTTTCCTTACATGTTATTATATAGTTCATAGAGATTCAATTAGCCAACAAGAATCTGTAAAGCATGTACTGCTGATCGATCATTGAATAAAATAAAATTAAAAAAA
Source organism: Mantis religiosa (assembly GCA_030765055.1). NCBI lineage: Eukaryota > Metazoa > Arthropoda > Insecta > Mantodea > Mantidae > Mantis > Mantis religiosa. The sequence goes on along the minus strand of CM060955.1, from coordinate 105,414,853 downwards.
AAAATGTTTTATTTTTGCTAAATAAACAAATACATGCTGCTCCCTTTGCTTTTTTAAGACCGGTAACTAAAATATGGGTATATGGTGTTAGACTTTTATGATTTTCTGTACTTGTTAAATAAACTTTTCTTCCCAATAATACTTATTTAATTTATTTAAATATAAATAAACAAATATTTGCAAAATGGTTCACAAAACATTCAACTCCATGGTATTCAGAAATAAAAAGTTAATAAATACGTAAAATATGAAGCTATTAACAGTGAAGCAAACAAGTATATACAAATATAATAATTTGTGACTTAAAATTTCACTTATCTTATAAGAAATTATGACTTTTATAAATTCTCCAGTCGCGATTTTATGTATATTCGTACACATCTTCAGCTGGAAAAACAAAGCTGTCGTCATCGTTACGAAACGCTTGATGTTGATATGTTGTTAGTACTATCAAAATCTGAAAATAAAACAAATTTAAAAACAGAATCGACTGCCGGTATTTCAAAATTCATTACGCGATGTTTCTTTTTTAAAATCAATATCTTTTCCCAAACCATTAAATCTATAATTTCATTGTTTTAATAATTTAACTTCTGGATTTATTTCATGGTTAAATGACCAAAACTGATCTGCTACGGCCAATTTATCAGTTTGTTTATACTTAAATGTTACGAAAATGTTCTTTCATTCTGTTTCCAAATTACGTTTTGTCTTTCCAATATCGAAAAAATTAAACTGATAAATACCAATTTTTTTATTATTAGGAATTTTATCTTTTATAGAGAAATTCAATAAATTTTAATACTATATTTATTCTGAGGAACTAAAGTTATACCAAACTCTTTAAAAGAAATTTGAACATGTTTATTAACCCAAGGAGGGTAAGTAAATTTTCAAAATTATAATCGTCTTTTATTTTTAAGGGTAGAAATATCATTAAAAATTTTTTGATATTTCGATTTTTCAATTTTTTTATTTATTGTCTTTATTAAAACCATTAATAAAGCAGTATTAATAATGTTTATGTGCTTTATTAAATTCATCTTTATTCAGGGGTATATTTATTAATTATAGAGAATTTATGAGAATTATCATCATTTCTTATAAGATACGTGAAGTTTTAAGTTTCAAATTGTTATATTTGTATATAAAAAGTTAATTTTCTCTTCACGTTACGTTACACATATATTTTTTCCCAGAAATAATTTTAAACTAAATATAAAACATGCAGGCTTATATTGTGGTAGTAACATGAACCATGGCGTAATAGAACCACTTTTGCTGCAATTAGAGCATGCGTCAGATAATCTCTAGTTCTTTTTCAGAAACATAAGAAATGTACTAGGTACGATCATCAAGAGATAATATCTGTCTTTTTGTGCTGAGGGAAAAAACACATGCTTCAGGAGGAGATGTCTCAGTCTATTGTAATAGGTTATGTCATTCGGAATGTGCTCGGTAACAAGTAGTCGCCCTTTCTCTTGTTTCAATCCGCAACAAAAGCTGACGAAAATATCTATTTTGTGTAAAATGTTCACATTGTTTAAACTAGGACCCGAAACTTTATTTGTGTTAGGCTATCTGAAATTGAGATTTCATTCTTGTTTATATATTAATATTATATTTACCTCCCTCTCTCTCTCCTTGGGTCCTTCCTTTTCCAACAACACATAGCCATTATGTAACATGCTTCTACGAACTATTCTTTCAAATGCTTACTTTTCTATTTACTTCAACCGAGCGCCGTGACGTGAGAGGCTCACATTGGGGAGGGCCTGGTTACACTCCCGTTGGTTCACCCATTTTATCGTGAATTTTTTTCATGGTTTCCCTAAGTCGGTAGGCAAATGCTGGTGTGGTGTCCCTTTATTGCCTTTCATCTGTTTCAGTAATTTGTTTCTGGTGTCGGCCAGTGACCAGGCCTGACTCAAAGCTAGGGAAGCTTCAAATAATAATTTTCATTAAAAAAATGAGATAATAATGACTCAAAGAACTAGGCTACTCTTCAGTATTCTTACTTGTACAGTCACACGGAGGCCCTTCTTGCATTGCAAAACTGCCCAGACTACAAGTAGAACTATTCCTGCTTTCTTTCTCCAGTCAGACATTCTAAATTTTCCTAGATCTGGCCCACATCGCGTGAATTGATAGCTTAAAATGGAGAAAGTATGCAATTCACACACTTTTACTAATAATTTAAAATTTCACAAGAATTCCTATTTGTCACCACTAAAAACCAATCTACTTAAAATATTAACTAATGTTGTTGAAATATACTTACAGTTGTATTTAAACGGGCTACATAAAACATAAAATAAACGTTTCTTACACGCTGCATAGACCTCGTGACAAAATATGTTAGAGCTTTCTAACTATCGAAGGTCGCGATTGCTTCCGAAAACCTAGGAAGCGTGGCATTCAAGGTTACGAATGCGTAAATCCAAAAATATTAAGTATTGAATGAGCTCACGGAGCTGATCACTGGAATCTAAGCAGCTGTCAAATTGCCCGCAGCACCGCGGATGTTCGCGAATAAATTTTAAAAATATGTTCAGATGAAATATGAATGTTTTATGTCTTCTTTTTTTCCTGCAGTACTTGGCGAAGCGGTGCTTCCACCACTTTATTAGACGCTTCGCCGCTGGTGACGGCGGCTGGTGTGTTGTGGCAGATAAGTAGAATTTCTGCTAAGGCAATATCGCTCCCTGGCGGGACTACTCGGTCTTGTTCCTTCCTGGAAGTGTCTCTACTCTGCTGGCATTCCAAAGAACGGGTGGCTAGGGTAGAGCTAAGCGGTGTAGCCATGGCAGCCAGTCTTCCTGTCATCCGATTCTCCCACAAGTCATGTGGAAGGCAACTATCGCATACATGAGGCTCTAGGCCTCGTGTTCTTGCTGCTTCTAACTCCTGCTTGCTTCATATTAAACGAGACAAATGTTCACTGAAATATTTCATTATACAACCAATCGGAGTCATGCGGTGTTGTCGCATGGCGTTCCCCCTAAGTGGTGTGTGACGAGTGCCAAACTAATCAATCTCAAATAAATACTATTCGCGCTAAGACAAAAATTCTATTTTGCAAAAACTAATCCATGAGGAAGGTAAAGAGTAATATATCTAACATAACCGCAATAACCCCATATTTTAAGCTCAAATGGCTTTCCTAATACAAATAAATAAAGCACTATTATATTATAACAATGCATCGATACGTAAGTACTGTATGAGTATCATTATTGGTTGGCATGTATGCGTGTACATATATTTGTAATTACTCAGAACTGAAATGTAAACGTTTGAAATGACGAAATAAAAGAATTACTTTGAATAAGCCAAGGTGTTTGTTAAATTCGAGCGAGAACAAACAATACATTTCCTGCAGGCTTCTAGAATAGTGCATCGGCAGAACGTGACTTGTCACACTATATGTTTGTTTGTGAATCGTAAGTAACATCTATTTACTCTAGAGAGTTCAAAGCAGTATTATTCAGTTATTCTTCCGTTTAAAAACCAGGGAAAGTGTATCAGCTGGATCAGCTTGCAATTGAAATGAGACGAGGTAATTCACCTTCCCCCTTTCCACTGCCAGAACAATCCAATTGAGTTAATGTGGGCTCAAATTATGTTGCAAACAGAAATAATACTTTTAAACTGACTGACGCTGAACGACTTATTCACCAAGAAATTGACAAGGTTGCACAAGACTGGGAAAACTGCATGAGACATGCAGATAAACTACAAGAACTCTCCTTTTTGAAAAGAAATAACACGTGACGAAATTTTGGAGCGTGTCATCATAAACTTGCAGCACTCAGACGATGAAGACAGTGACAATGAGGAATTGTCTCTTAACGGAAGTGACATTCATAGCTATATGGATCCGCCGCTGGCAGTTTCGTTGGATTAGAAAAATAGGTAATTAATAAACTATAATTATTTTAACTATATATTTAAAACATGTACGTAATATACGAATATCCATATTGCAATTGTGATTTGAACAACTGCATCATTATAAAACTTTGTAAATTTGAGTTTGCGTTCTCTTATGTCTAGCGCCAAGAGGACTCGTAAGGGTGTGAGAGAGAGGTAAATATGAAAAGAGTGGGGATAACGAGGTGGCAACGCTGAATGCTCCAACGCATCTGATTCGCTGCAAGCCAGAACACTTCCCATTTGAAACACATAATAGCAAATTCTTTTAAAAGTGGATTTCGCTAATTATGCTGGCTTTGAAATTTCATTTTCGTAAAATGACGAGAAGAAGACGAATGATAACTTGATGTTTCCAAGAAAAAAATTATTTCAATATTCAAACCAATATAACAGAATATTCCGGAAATGGTTAATGGTACAAAAATTGTATCTAATTAGATACTTAATTGTAGTAAGATTTACATTTTGATGTAATAAGTTTTTGTTATATCTTATGAATACAATGTTACTCCAACTACATAAAGTTATTTTGAATGAAGATATCTTCACAGACTCTTCATAGAAAATTTAGCATAAAGTACTTTGAATGGACAGTTGAGTCCAGTTGAGTCCAGAGGTTCTTCTCCCATTAGTCCTGGACCCGTAGGACCAAGACCCGGGCCTCTTTCAAGCAGAGAGTATCCGAGCTGTTCCAAAGGGCGCCCGGAGTCCTCCGTGGGGCTTTCCATAGGGAAAGACCTGGGTTACTAACAAGCCCCCCATCTGGTCCAAGGACACAAGATGAGATGGAAGTGGATATACTCGCCGAGGTCTACTTCCCATAAGCCCCAGCCCCGTAGGACCGGGAACCCGGGCCTCATCTGTTATTTCCATTAGGACAGCACCTATTTTATAAGCTGCCCCCCCCCCGTCTGCCTTACGGCAAACAGGACGGATGTGGATACGCCACATACGCACCAGTCCTTAATGAACCAGCTACCAAAGAACCTTAGTAGGGCCGCCAGTGTCTAGCTCACCAGCTACTAGCTCTGCAGGCTAGTCCCCAGGACTTATAGGACAACCCTCTGCCCCCTCCGGGCGGCCCTGGCGACCTGGCCGGAGGTACCCAATTGCCCGTGGGTGACGGGAACCAACTGCCCCCTCGAGACCAACCCAATCCGAACAACTCCCATGCGGGAGGGGCTCGTTATGTTCGGCCCGAGGTTCCTCTAGTAACGTCAGAGGTACCACGAGTGCTAGGGGTCCGTAGCGCCCGCACTTTGGCAGCTAAAAGGGACGGGTCCCTTCCCCTACGGGGATGGAAGTGGATAGGTAAAGTCTTGGTGTCGCATCCATGGAAGTTACTTAACTAAATCCAAGTTCGTACGTCTCTAATAAAATATTCTTGAGTTATGCTGCTCACACACGCGCGAGTGCGAGCATGAGGACCTCGTTCTGAAATACATTTCTTTAACATATTTTCTCCACTAACTTTCTTTAATACTTTAGAATATCAATATAAACATTTTTGGTGAGCCGTTCACTGTTTTAATTCTTAGAGAAGGAAACTGTCATGTGACACGAAGTCTTGGGATCCTATCGCTTTTTGAATAATAATGTTCTATAATTCACAATATAAAATCTAAGGGTTTGAAATGATAGGACCACAGTAGAAATTATTAAATTTTGCACACGCAGGGAGCTGAGGATAACCCAAATATCAGTAAGATAAATTACCTGCAAATTATCACAACATGCATTCGAAATCAGGATGCAAAACTGGAAAAGGATCTACATATTATTCATTGGAATATTGTTTTTTTTTTTTTTTATTCTAAAACCAAAATATTTGCAACAATACAACTGCGTTGACTTATGCCAACGGGATTTTAAAAATGATTATTTGTAATAATATTAAGACCCAGGAAAATTAATTATTAATTTTGTAAGACGTTTATGTGATTTGCTTATTGAACATTATGATCAAATTGTGAAAGTGATAAAACGTTTGTGTGATAAATAAGTGATAATATTTAAACAGTGAGACCGAATGCCTGAGGAAAGATTCCATGCTAGCTACTGGGGCAAGAAGAATTAGTTGAACATTTTGCTTTTAAGGATATTTTCAACAAAATTATCAAACGGCTTCAAGTAGCTTCACCAATAGAATGGCGATATGAAAATCCATAATCCCACCACGCCATTAAAACCCGCCTCGGCAGTGGTGTCTGCCTCACGTTCAAGAGGTTCCGAGTTCGAATCTCAGTTAAAGTGAGTTACCTGGTTAAGGTTTTTCCGAGGTTTTCCCTTCTCCTGATAGACGAATGTCAGGTAACTCTAAGCTCCATGGATCCCGCAGTCATTTGAGCATCATTTCACCCATTTCATTGATCTTCCGATATGACTTAACGTTGGAGGACGTAAATTACAACAACAAAACGCCAATTAAAATTATATCGCAGCGTCTTTGTTTTCACACAATATATGTGTACTACACATGTAAATACAAACCTCAATATGTCAGCATAAAACAATTAATTATTATTGTTCCTTTAGCTGTCACCGTTAACACATCTGTACTATCTTTCAAGAAAGTAAATGTACACTTTCCGCGGGGCAGTGACACTCAGGCGTTCCGTGACTAGGTGGTATGAAAACTAAATCGGCCATGCTCGTAGATGTATAGTGTCGTTAACCTGTTACTCACTTCGAAGATTTCTAAGGCTATATTAACCCAGTATAACAAAAGATTGAGTATTTATCACAAAGTAAGTAATAATTGTCTTGCAGCTGATCTATTAACCTCATGGCGTTGGTAAATGTGCAAGAAAACGGAAAACACGTGGAATTATGATTTTAACAGAACCGTATTTATATTGTATATAAAGCAAGCTTTCTTAAGTGCTCACGTAGCTCAATTAGAGAGCACGGGCTGTGTTAAATATTACGAGGGTTCATGGTTCGCGTTTTGGTTCATGGTTCAGATTTTTAATTTGTTAGATTAAGTAACGAACCAATTTACAACTGTTCTCTTGGGGTTATGGTACTAATGGCATTGGAGAATTAGCAAGAAGACGAATGTCAGGAAGAATGGCGGCTTAATAGAGCCAACATTTTGTTGTATATAACCTACTACAAACACATGTTATCGTAGCTCAATGGCAAAATACATGCTGTTGCTGAGCCGAGGATTCATGGTTCGCAACCTAGTAAGTAGCCATAATTTTTATTCCAATGTTTTTACTGTGTAAGATACCGTAAGGAATGAAATTATAATTTCTCTTTTGCGACTAAGTTAATAACATGTTTTCGGAAAGAATGCCAGAAGTTTCCAGAAGACTGAATGATAATTTTAAAGGAGCCAACTCCCAAACGCTATATACCATCCATCTGTTCTAACAATAACCTAATATATAAAATAACAAGAAATTCAATAATTCTCATCTTCAAAGAAACAAACTTAGAGCTGTATAATCCAGTGGAGTATAAGGCATAAAACTGAAAAGATATTCTGTGTATCCGTAGTTACAAATAGCCATTATTAGGAATTACAAAAAGAAGACGATATCCAAAGATAATGTTGCTTAGAAAACAAAGTAAAAAGCTGTCATTTCTTCATGAAGCCAACGTCATACATTAACAAATGAATTAAATTATGAAGCATTTGAGATTTATAGAAAAAAAATTTTTGCTAAAATAAACAATGATTTTTGGAAACAAAGAATGGAAAAAATAAATGAAATCTTGTGATTTAGAACCGGGTGTAATCGCCCCCAGCTATGACTACATCATTTAATCTTTCGTGCATGTTTGCAACCAATACAGAACACCGGTTTAGATTCTGCTGATAATGTTGCCATAGCTCCATCATGTGAACAACCAAATTTTCTTGAACCCTGTCTGATCGACGTTCTTCCCATTCCTTCACCATGAAGTCCCATATATGTTCAATTGGGTTTAGATCGGGAGACTTTGGTGGCCAGTACATGCAGATTATTTCTGGATGCCTCGTTAGCCAATCCTGGGTGATACTTTCAGTATGCACACCACTGTTGTCGTGCATAAATATATACTCTTCTTGTTCTGGAAACCTAGTACGAAGGGATGGTAGCAAAGTGTTTTCGAGAATGTCTACATAGACTGCACTCGTGATTCTCTCTGGCACTTGAATTTACTCCCCTGGACCTGATGCTGTCATGTACGCCCAGAACTGTGCTGAAAGTCTTCTCGAACGACTGCTCTAGTCACGCAACGCCTGAGGGATACTGACCCGCGGAGAGTGTACATTTACTTTCTTGAAAGCTAGTACACTGCTACCTTCTACGCAAGTCACTACTAACCTGGTGCAATATTGTTCGGTAATGGTGACAAAAATGAGAACAGGAATAACAACGGAATGAGAAACTGAATATGTCATAGACATTCGATCATGATCGAGGACGAAAAGTAGCTGTTGAGGCGGTTGAGCCGGTGAAATCTTGCTGAGTTCTCCCGATTGCTCAGCGCCTCGCGATATGGGTTTTGTGACGGGCGAAGAGGATTGGGGAGAGTTAAACTTGGTGGGGGATTTCTGTAGGATATCTCCGCATGGATTCTCTTAGCCGGATTCAGGGTGTGGGTGCATCCTAACTGGTGGTGTAGTTCTGACAGAAATACCTCGACTGTTTAACATATCAGTTTATTGTTCCTTAATATCACATTGAGCTCGCCACCTGTGATGTCGCTGCTGTGTAGAAGTGTGATGCATGCTGCTGTGTCCCATGTCTGTTGTGTAATGTATCGTAGCTTATTTTTCACACCCGAATAAATGTAACTGTTCGAAGATTCACTGATGTCTGACCCCGGTCAGATACGTCGAGTTCCTAGCTATGTAGATTGTAGTGATGTATCGTCTACTATCAAAGTTCTACCATTATGATTTTCTCTTCCACTCTTGATATTTTTTTGAAATTTGAAAACTCATGTGATATGTTTTTAGTTTCACATTGGTTCATTTTTATCCCCTATTCTGCTAAACTTCAAATGTCTCAGTTTGGACGTTTTTTCGCCTAGCTTTCTCTTTTCCCATCAGGGAGAGAAATTATGCGTACACATGTCTCCTCAACTTCTGGTGTAATCCCAAGGTCTGTTGTATGAAGCATGGACCAGATTCTATGAAAGAACGTTTCACCTCCAAACTGGCATCGTAAACTGCCTCAAGCTAAATATACAATAGCTAGTAGTTTCCGGTGGGTTGCAAGTATGTGTACCTGTCTGAGAAGGTTCAATAACATTTCTGTATTATTCGTATATGTCGAATATGACCTTCAATTATAACTTAACTGTCCCTGTAGGTTCCCGTAAGGGAGGGGATCCGTCCCCTTCAGCTGTCGTGGTGCGGGCTCTGCGGACCCTTATCACTCGTGGTACCTCTGACTTTACGAGAGGAACCTCGGGTCGAACTGCCGAGCCCCTCCCTTCAGGGAGTTGTTCGGATTGGGTTGTACTCGAGGGGGCAGTGTGTTCCCGACACCCACGGAAAATTGGGTACCTCCGGCCAGGCTGCGGCCGCCCGGAGGGGGTAGAGAGTTGCCTCATAATTCCCGGGTACTAACCTGCAGAGCTAGTAGTAGGTGTGCTAGATCACCAGGCGGCCCCACCGACGTTTTCGGTAGTCTTCCCTGCGGAGTTGACGCGCGTAAGTAGCGTATCCACTTCCACCCGTCTTGACGTTGTAGTCAATGTAGGGGGGGGGGCATTTTAGACTCAAGGTATTGCCCCATGGAAAGACCCCGGAGTTTTCCATCACTCCTGCGTAGAAGAGGGCCAGGTCCTTGGTCCTACGGGTCCAGGACTAGTGGGAGTAGAACCTCTGTCTTTAAATAAGTAAATGTCCCTGTGAGTTATTATTATTATTATTATTATTATTATTATTATTATTATTATTATTATTATTATTATTATTATTATTATTATTATTATTATTATTATTATTATTATTATTATTATTATTATTATTATTATTATTATTATTATTATTATTATTATTATTATTATTATTATTATTATTATTATTATTATTATTATTATTATTATTATTATTATTATTATTATTATTATTATTATTATTATTATTATTATTATTATTATTATTATTATTATTATTATTATTATTATTATTATTATTATTATTATTATTATTATTATTATTATTATTATTATTATTATTATTATTATTATTATTATTATTATTATTATTATTATTATTATTACTATTATTATTACTATTACTATTATTATTATTATTATTATTATTATTATTATTATTATTATTATTATTATTATTATTATTATTATTATTATTATTATTATTATTATTATTATTATTATTATTATTATTATTATTATTATTATTATTATTATTATTATTTCATAATTATTTATTCTTATTATTATTATTATTATTATTATTATTATTATTATTATTATTATTATTATTATTATTATTATTATTATTATTATTATTATTATTATTATTATTATTATTATTATTATTATTATTATTATTATTATTATTATTATTATTATTATTATTATTATTATTATTATTATTATTATTATTATTATTATTATTATTATTATTATTATTATTATTATTATTATTATTATTATTATTATTATTATTATTATTATTATTATTATTATTATTATTATTATTATTATTATTATTATTATTATTATTATTATTATTATTATTATTATTATTATTATTATTATTATTATTATTAATTACTACTATTTGTCCTGTCCTATACGAACCGCGTCACTTAGAAATTCTCTCAATTTCATAATTGAAATCGATAAGCTTTTAAAGGTTATTCTCAAAATTTGGGGATGGAGTGAAAAGGGACTTGAGCATTTGGGGCTTCATATTCAAAGAGTAAGGTCATCGTTGACTCTATTCTACAATGCAGACGACTCTAAATAATAAGTTAAAAGCATTCTGTGATCGGAAACGGGAATGAAAAACATGAAACCCCCAGGTTGGACTTCCTCCGTTCCACAAAGCTCCCCATTGATTGTACATGTTCACTTTTTAAAACGAATGTTTTAACTTTTTCCCGTTTTGATTCCCGTCAATTGTGCACTGGGCTTTAATCATGTAAGCGCTTCCGGAATGTCCTCAACGGTAGCCCGCGTAACAAAAACTTTATCTGCAAGTGATTACTAGATGGACTTTCCATTGTGTTGTGAAAATATTTATAAACAGAATAGTCCAATCGGAAGAATCCATATGGAACACGCCACTTGTTTGAAGGTGTAGAATTCTCCATAGTCTACTCGCATTTCACGGCAAAAGTCGTATAAACATTTTATGAAGAAATGTTACAGTGTGATTTATGTAGATGTGGCATATTTGTTTCTATAATTATTCGAGAGTTTATAACGAGATATACAGATGTGCATTCTTGATTATTTTTACTATGTCTTTAACTCTGCACTTTTCGCAGCTCTCTGGCGTATTCGAGTAGGTGTACTCGGCCTCCTACAAACATAATGAGTTCGGTGTGACCTAGGGCGTGACTGTGGGGAACTTAGATGAACGATGTTGGCCTTTCCCACTAGCTATAGAATTAAGTGTTTCCAGTTGTTCATCTATCCCACTATTTCTTTTGTTTTGGCAAGGATTGTGCACACCAATTTCTTTCTGCTCTGCCCTTCGATTAGCTGTAATTGTATCCTTCATGAGGAAGAGCCATTCATTTAACATGTACTTGTTTTCCGTGAATATAACAGAATATTGAAAACACAGATTGCAGTGGGCGGTTGACTTTTAGGTTTTGTCCCTTTACTTCACTCGCGATGAGCACACGAAAGGTACGCCATGTGTCTAGGCAACTAGGTCTCTGGTTTTTCACGTGCTGGGCAGATCGCATTAAGGTATTTTCATTTTCTATGAATATATTACAGAACATTCATTAGTACCCTGTGCTTATTATTACATATTTTGTACTCTTTACCCTGCCAAATGAAAGAAACCACCGAAATAAATGTCAAATTGTTCGGCCCTCGGAATTTCGAACCAGGATATCCCAATAAATAAAAAAAATGCCATTACTTAAAGTTACCAGTGAAGTTCGATTTTAAACTTGGTTTAACAATACAAATAATATAATAATTCCCAATTTTGACAATCTCTGCAACAGAGACTTCGTAAATAAGAAATGTGTGTAACGTATGCCATATATTTATAACATACCTAAGATGTATAGTTATATGAATTCTTGGAGAATTGGCCAAACTCACACTAAAGGCAGTCAAGTTGAAATTTCGTGCTACATTAATTAATGGTGTCAAAATTAAGCCTTTTATTTTGTACATTTTGCATTTTTTTGACATTATAATATTTTAAATGAGTCATTTTAAAGCGTTTTGAAGAAAAATAGAGATTTTTCTTTTTTGTTTTTGATAGAGTCAACATGAAAAATTCAATGCCATGGCCGGGATTTCAACCATGGATCTCCTGGTTTCCGTCCAGTCGCTCTAACCCATTGAGCTACCATGGCCAACATGCCGTCCTCTAAAGTTAAGTCATATCGGACGATGAATGGAATGGGTGAAATGATGCTCAAATGAGCCCGGGTTCCACAGAGCTTAGAGTTACCTGACATTCGTCTTTCAGGATAAGCGAAACCCCCGGAAAAAACACCTTATCCAGATAACTCATCCTGACCGACATTCGAACTCGGGACCTCTTGAACGTGAGGCAGACATGCTACCCTCTACGCTACCGAAGCGGGCAAATAAAGAGATGTAATGTGTTTAACATAACGTTAATCTAAAATTAAAAATAAAATTAAAATGCGTTAACTTAATTGCACAATGTTTAAGTTAATATAAGTTAAACTCACACAGGGAAAATAAGATTGATGCAGTCCAAAAAAAAGCCTTGAGAGATGGTATTCCCAAAGTATCACCCATTACCCTACTTAACCTACCATTGTAACAACATGTTCAGTTTTGGAGTTGCAGTAGCTTGTGCTCGCATGTTGCTCAAAATAGTCAATAATGGCCTCATCTTTTTCTTTAATCTGATTACAAAACGACTTTCATCCATGGATGAGAAAATGCGCAGTTTTATCAAGTTGTTTGATATCTTCTCAACAACTATTTCGTATACGCTTAAGTGTTGGAAGACATTTTGTATTGAACGATAAAATCTCATTTGAGGATTATAATATATTGCAAGTAGATAAAAACCTCTGGATAAACGAAAGCAAAAGAAAAATATAACCAAGGTGATGCATGTTCCTCTATTGTAGTAGCTACTTTGTGAAGAACATAGCAGGGGCATTGAAACTTTTCTCATAAGGCAAATTTGAGAAGAAGTATCAAACATGGAGCTTGACATTAGCAAACTTGTGAAACACAAGAGCTGTTAAAATTAACAAAATTAATTATATGAAAGAATGGGAAGAACTGCCAAAAACAGAACATTTGTGTTACATTTTCAGTGCATGTAATTAATTATACTACACTTATAATGTATACTAAAATTGTTACGTAATGAAATGTAATAAAATCATTGATACCTTATTTGACATAAAGAAAATGTTAATTCAAATTAAGGAAGTGCATAACTAGTAATACTATTGAATGAAGAAAGAGAGCATACCTCAACATTTTATTCTGTCACTTCAAACTTAAATTAATTACGCTCGCTGAAACATCTTTCAGCATTTTATGATACAGTAAAATTCTGAATACATCGCAGAAATGCCTTAATAAAATCTGAGTATATACGTTTAACACTCAAGACATTAGTAAGCAGTCTACATCAATATTTTACTTCAAAAATTGTACTATTTCATATACCTACCTCTAAAAACTACTATTCATGTAAACAACTTTTAAAAAATTGGATTCCTAAAATTCAAATCGATTAACAACACTCTGCTATCTGTGATAAGGTTAAAAAGTTTATAAAGCTCTTGGGAATGAACAAATATTTTTGCTATTTTATTTCATATTCCTCAAGCTACCGCTGTCTAAAGTTTTGGTATTCAAATTGCAAATTATCTTAATTTCAAATAGTTATACTTTTCAAATATATTTTAAATTACTAATTTTAAGAACAAAACACGAAAACTTTAAAAGAAAACTTCAAAGTTCACTGCTAAATATTTCTTCTTTAACACGGAGCTATAAAACTGGGGATTTTTGTGCTGGATAGGGATGTTTTCGTTCTTTAGGTGGCTAGTGGTAGTTAAAATTAGAAACCTTGGGACTTGAATAGAAGCTAGAACATATTAGAACTTTGGTTAGATAAACTATATATTGTTTAGTTACTTGCATGTTTCTTGAAACTAAGACTTCTCTCGGCAAATGCCCCCATTGAACCTACAACAATGTGCTTTGGATTATAAATATCTTGTATCATTTTGAAAGTTTAAGCCATAATTATTTTCGTAAATTTGCGTTAAAAACTAACAAAACAATTAAAATGTTGTTACACAGTGATCACCAACAGAGTACAATATCCTTCTATATCTTCATTAAATTATCTTAAATGTGATATAAATATCTCAATAAATATAACTTGAGCTTCTACGTTTAACATGATTAAGACAGGACACTCCCGCTTCCCTTAAGCAAACGTTCCATAAATGTTTTAGTTTGGCTTTTTACGTTTTCTTTTAAAACAAGCCTATATGTGTGGCATTTACATGTGAGATAATTTTTGTATACCTAGTCAATTTCTCATTTTATCACATTTAAAAAGCATATGCAGTCGTGGATGACGTACTTCTTCAGGATACCCATCTCTGAAAATCCTAAAATCTACAATTTTACTTGGATTGACTTGAAACTTTAAAACAATTATTGCAGTATTAACAGTAGTTCACAGACCAATTTTCAGGTCTTTGTCCAAAATATTTCTTGTGATATTAATATATTTGTAGTGTTTTATTGTCATTTAATTAAACGGTTCCACATTATGCAATTTTAGTTTCAGAAAAATAATACTTCCCGGTTATACTCACAAATACAGTATTAGTAAATTGATGACATGAAATTTTAATCTAACCCTTAGTGTAGGTTAAAAAATTATTCAATTCTCTTTTTATTATTTTTAATATTTTCTTGTGAAATGTGTGCTCTGTTATTTAATTGCACAAATACTGATGACATAAAAAGTCCTCTTATCAATTTCCTTTGGTACTTATTTTATCCAAGCACAAAATTTTTCAAGTTTCTAGTTTGAAAGTGCATCGTGTGGAGCAATTTCTGTTCTGAAAAGCGCTGAAAATTAAAAACACGAGAAAATCACGAAAATGGGTTATATAAAGCACTGTCTCCCCTTATGGAGACCCAATTAAATAGTAGTATGTCACAATTTTAAAGAGTTGTATGGCATTAAAAAATATGAAATTGAAGTACGCGGATTACTCTCATTAGGCGAAAAAAATTATCATTTTGTGCACTTTTTGACCAATTTTCACAGATGGATATTTTAATGGACAGTACGCGTTATATCACAAATATCACAGTTGTTCGATATGTAACGAGGATTTTTAAAACTCCTGCAGAGATGTGAAAATCATTCGATTCAGAGCAATGTTGTGGTTATATACTGCTGAGATTACGACTCAAGATATGGAAGTTTTAGTGAATTAAATGCTTATAAAATTTTGCACAAATCAAAATTATACTATGTATATGACAATTTAGGCAACTTTGTTCGATTCCCTTTGACGGAAGAAAAGATTTTTACCTGAATGAAAACTTCTGAGAAATTTCAAGACCATATCTGGAAAATAAATGGTGGACGTTATCCTACAATAGTGAAAGTGTGCTATTCGAGTAAAATAAATATTGTCAATGAAGAATAGCTGATAGCGGTTTACGTAAAATGTTTATTTCATTTTAGAAATTTGTACATTATTTCCCAACTCGGAACTTAGAATTATTTTACTGGAAATTTTATTAACCTCCAATAATGTTTACGCCTCTGTACAATATGTTTGTATACATGCATACTTTTGATGGACAGAGGAACTTATATGTAGGAATTGGGAGTCGTATTCATTTCATTTGTATTCAGACCGGATATTTCTTTGCAACTCAACTCTCTTGGTCGCGATAATTCTCTTGGAACACACTTGGGGAATTCTATAGAGGCTCTTCTACAAATTTATAGGTATTGGTGTTTCCAGGTAGAGCCTTGAGTTTAGGATCATTAAAGTCAGGCTCATTACATTCAGCCAGTGAATCATGGAATGTGACTGTCTACTCTGGTGCACTTTATCACCCAATGCCAGTCAATATCTGGAGCGAGCAAAGGGGAAGTGGAGTTTTGTGAAAGGATAAGAAGAAATTGTGTAACTGCATTTTAAGGAAAACAAAACCATCTCGTTCTTACCTTCCATTTTTTACTTTCTCTAGCGCAGGACAAAGCAGTGATTCTAAGGTTTGAAGGAAACTTTACCACCTCAAACTGTGAAGTCTCTTATGCCTATGCACTGACGGGAAGGGTGAGATGAGAGAATTCTAAGTGTTGGCACTTGAAGCGGAAGAGGGCAGTATCTAGTAAATAAAGACTTTAATTCACCCTGGTGGCTCATAAGACTGGCTGCTCTTCTCGCCTGAAGGCTTACATATCCTCCGGATCGGGGCAGGACCTCGTTTACTTAAAGCAAACTCCCAGCCATGCATGCCGAAATTCTCTAGTACTTGTGCAGTAGTCTTCCTTGTTCACTGGCTCTCAATTGACGCCATTTGAGTTGGTCTACGTTGTGTTCTCTGTATAGATTTAAAATTTTTAAGACAATTACTGATCCTGCGGACAGTGAGATTCGTGCTGTAATTCGGTTTTTGAACTCAAGGAATGTGAAACCAGCCGAAATGTATTGCCAAGATAAAGATGTTTACGGTGAAGACGCGATGAATGATGAATCGTTAAAAAGTGGGTTACGATGTTTAACGAGGGTCCCCTAGCCCGCCTCGGTAACGTGGTGGTAGCATGCCTCACGTTCAAGGGGTCTCGAGTTCGAATATCGGTCAGGGTGAGTTTCAGACGAAATTCCGCAAATTCCAAAAATTGTTTTGTAGCAAATTTTTGCACACCGCTTAGGTTTTCAGAAGGTGTGTTCACGTTTGGTTCCAAAAATACTCAGTGATGTTCTCACTCCCAAAAGAATTGGGGGGGGGGCTGTAACATTCGCAAACGATACAGTGAAGAGGGAAAGGACTTTTTAAGGATATATATGACTGAAATTTCATGAAAATTTACAAAAAATCACCTTTTCCTCTTTAGTCTGTAAAATGGTGTAAACATTCGTGAATCCAAAGAATGCTTAGATAGTATCCGCAAGTCATTTTAAATGCTCCAATCTAGTTTGAAAGTTACATGAATGCTAGTAGATATGAATTCTAATTCTTTATCCCTGTTTTCTCGCTATTGAACATTTCAGCATTTTTCATAATTTAAAATCCTCCTTGCGTCGCAGTTTTAGTGTTAGACTAATGAAACTTACTACACACATTTATAGAGACACGGTGAATAGATATTACCCTGGGTTTTATTGTGAGATGCATTCAAGCACACTTTCTTTACTTCAAAACACATTTCAAATTTTGGGCAAAGAAGCCATAATCATAGCTTTAAAAATTGCTGGAGCCTTCTGGAGAAACCTAGGGCAAATTCAAAAATGGATGTTATGGGAACCTGTTGTTAAAATATTATACCCAAATTTAAGTTGTTTTGTCCCTTTTTAAGTGACGTAACCAAAAATAAATAAATTTGGCCATATTGTTGTAGACCAGGATTGTAAGGGAGGTGAAAGACTTACAAACCTAATCTGCAACTGGGGGTGTAGCTACTGAAAGGGTAGAGCAAAAGAAACATCTAAGTCAAACTGAACTGAATAACTATATTTCAAAGAAGCCTAGTATTTCTACAGGGCACTACCTGGATCTGGAAGAGATCAGGGGCGCTTTGGTAACATTTAAATACATAATAACGTAATGCAACTTTACCTTTGGCGATGTGTTGTTTGTATGGCTGTCAAAAGGTGTACGATCTGGTACGTCCTGCTGGCTATCTTACTCGTGCTAGCACTTTGAAATAAACTCTTGTTGATTCTTACAGAGACCGGCAGCAAGTCCCCTCTGAAATCTCTGTGAAGTCTCCCCCGGGGGCTAACTCAACCAAGTTTAAATAGGGTCCTACCAAAAAGTCAACTCAGCGATTCCCACGCTAACTGTTAATTTGCACCATATTTTGCAATCATTTACATCATTGAGAACATGTTTAAAGCTGTTACTGACCGACTAAGTATTATTTCCCTTGATCAGCAGGATGTGTGATTCATTGTTTAAAACATGGAGAACAAGTTGAGACCTGTTACAGGCCATCTGTGAATTATTTCCCTAAGCCAGCAGGATGTATGATTCAACAGTCTGAAGTACATGTTTTGCCAGTCAGCAGAATTTACGCTTGATCATACAGATTTTACATACAGATGTTCCCAGACTCAAGGCATTGAAAATAAATGTTACAGAATAATGATTACTGAAATTTCCAAATCTTGCTCAGCCTATACGTTCAACAATATTTTCCAAACTATCAAAGTGAAATTGACAAAAATTGGTCGGTATCATATTTGTACTAAGTTACATGTGTGATTTAAACATTTTAAAGTTTTATTAGCTCAGGATTTCAAATTTTCAATCACAGGTATCCTTAAACCAAATTGTGACAGGTGATGAACCTTTGGTTTGTCATATCACACCAGTATCCAAGCAATCAATGCAATGGAAACAAATCCATTCGCCGAAAAAATAAAACTTCAAAACGACAATGTCAGCATCAAAAAGCATATGCACTGTGTTCTGGGAGAGGAAATTTCTTCACAGAGGTGAAACCATTAATGCGACACGGTATTATGAAATTTTCTTAAACTACAGCATGCTATTCAAAAGAAAAACTGAGAAGAATGCCCAGTAAAGGGATTGTACTGCTCTATATAATGCTTGGCCCTATACTGCTGGTTATACTTACACAGTGATTCATCAGTTTCGTTGAGAGTAGTTTCATCACCCACCGTACACCCCGGACTTGGCGCCATCTGACTACCACTTGTTTGTGCACATGAAGGGCGAGCTACGCGGCAAGGCTTTACATCTGACGAAGTGAAAAATGCTGTGGAGCCATCACAATCATCACTGACGGGATGATATGGCTATCATCTTCCGCTACAACAGGTGTTTGAATATTGGCGGAAATTATGTAGAGAAATAGTTTAAGGTATGCTCTTCATGTAAAAAGAAAAAGTTAGCTTGAAAAAAAATATTTTACCTTTTTTCTTCAAAATGATACTTTTCCGAACACGCTCAGTATAAAATTCCTTCTAAATAAAATAAGTTTCACAACCTATTCATAAAACATTTAAGACATTCCTTTATTTATTACGTATACACCTTAAACATATGAAAGATTAATAAAAACTTTTGCAAAAGAATTTTGAGAAAATAAAAGTTTAAAGATAATCCGTGCCAAGGGTACGTTGATCTGCGATGAATTTACTTGTGTATCTTCGTGTCTCTTTTGAAAGATTCCGAAGTTAACTAACAAATTTGTAATTTATGCAATGCGTATAACTGTGTGTGCGCACACTGACCTTTCTCCAGAAATCAATACGCCAATGCTTTGAAAATTGCCAAATACCGAAATAAGCTATCAATGAACCTCATAAACAAACTAAGCGATACATTCTCTGAGCCTACATATCTTATTCAAATCGAAATAATCAACCAAGACAGCAATTTAGTTCCAAGGAGTAACATTAAATATTATCTCTGCTAAACCATTCTTATATTTTAAGAAAGTGTGGTTAAAAGCATTAACAGAAGATAATCTGCATAACATGTCCTGTATATTTAAAATAAGTTTTATAAGCATTATTAATCTATAATAATTATTACTTTAGAGCTATTATTTTCTTTCTTTTAAACTTTAGTTTTTAGTGTTAAAGTATATAAGAAGAAGAATAAGAAGGCAAAGAAGGAGAAGGAGAAAAGGAGGAGAAGGAGGTAGAGAAGATTATTAGGTTTCCTATTGTTTTATTGTCCCAAACACCAATTGATTTATTACTGTTTGATTATTTTAGTTGTTTATATTTTTCAAACTTTGTAAAGTTGTTTACAAGAAATCCATTTTGAGTTGAGGTAAGTCTGACAATAAACAGGGAATAGGAACGAGAACCTCAAGTGAAAACGAAGATACCTACGTTCGTTTAACAATCCACCGGCAGTGAAAATTGGAATGTTTATTGACAATAACTTTGACATTAAGTTTCTGCATTGATAACAGCTCAGTATATCACCTCAAATAAATAAGCAAAATTATATTATAAAAATATCAGAGTAGGAGACAAAAATAATGGCAAACTGTAGGAGAATCTCAACAAGGTTGGAAACAGTCACTGATGACAAGATGCTGGACCAGTTTCCTCCTTTAATTACTTTGAAATCAGTAATGAGAAGCACAATGACATTTCAAACAATGTATAACACATTAAAGAATAAATAAAGATACTAGATAAGTATAAAATTTTATACTACCATGGCAATCGCTATATTACTTTAAGGATGTGAAATCTGGGTACCTACATAAAGGACAATAATTAGAGTACAAGGTTTTGTTATATGAAATGTTTGAGAAAAGTGCAAGGATGTACATGAGGAGAAGAATTAGAACTGAAGAAATAAGATGTAGAACCTATTACCTCAAGAACAAATGCCTGCAGAACAGGATGGTTTGAACATAGGAGGATGGAAGACTGCCAAGAATAGATTTCCAGTAGGTCAGAAAAGAAAAAAGAGACGTGGGAGGGCCTCAAAGGAGATGGAAGGAAACACTGTGAAGATAAAACAAGTAGTAACTAATCCATGAAGTGAAGAAGAAATGATAAGACCCCTGTACCCTTTTTACAGTCCCATTTTATATATAGTGAAATGAATTAAATTTAATGAATGCAAACATTTAACTTGTAGGCCCACAGGTAAACCACTTTCTAAAAGAAACTTCGCCAAATCATGAAAAAAAATAATCTTCTCAATTATTAATATAAAATATCGGTTCACAAATCTCTAAAGTCAGTAGTTGTCTTTCCTTATGCAATTATTTACCATGCCATGTAAACGAACTTAACTACAGCATGCGCACAAAGGAAATACAGCAAAGGTTTCTACCGTGAGATTTATTATAAGGAATTGTTATTATGTAAAATTGTTTTCAGAAATAGAATAAAGGGTATTGACATGTTACACGTACATTACACATACATCTGTAATACTTGATGAAATGTGTTGTGTTTAACGCCCGCTATTACTACATATCGCACTGCAGGCGGTAACGCTGATGATTCATGAGACGAAGATGGAGCACCAGTGGAATAAGATGACGTGAGAACCGGAGATCGAGAAAACCTGGTCCAGCGTCGTGTTGTCCACCAGAAATCTCACTTTGCGATCGACCCGGCTTCGTCTTGCTGAGAGTCGAATGGTCTAACCTTGTCAGCCACGGCGCGGCCGTAATATTTGATGACTGATTAGTAAGGAAATAAAGATTCGTGCCACTATAAGTAGTATATGTTGATGCATTTTAAGCTCTTTCTTCTATTTGCTTAATGTTATATCATAACCATTTGTGTATACTGCAGCTATCTTACTCCACGGCATTCTCAACGAATTATGGAGGCTAGTATTTCGTAATTTATAAACTAAGGATTTTAACACCGAAGGAACCCTCCTCGAGGTTGGACCCTGTGGCGAAAAATAATTCTCCACTCGCAGCAGATAGGAAACACGCCGGCTGTTTTGAAGATCCAGGTCGAGATTTGATTAAATAAAGAGTCATGAGATCTTTTCTCAGGTGTGGATTTTTGGTGACAGAAATCAAATTTTATATATCTTCTATTTCGTAATATATTTAATTGTATAATCTACTCGTTACTATTACGAATTTCGAATAACTCTTTTTGAAGGTTATTAACTTTCCTTTACAATTATATTCACCGCAACATTTTTCATCCTCATGAAACAAGACTGAAGAACATATCTCTCTCAAGATTATTGATTTTCCCGTAACTATCGTTATTTCTCTATTAATTTTGTGATTGGCCGATGTACTGCTACGTCACCGCATTATGTAATACAATTATTACTATGGCCAGTCACAAAATTACACATATATTTGTTTTTAATATTGTCATTACATGGCCTACTAAGTCATATCAGAGAACAATATTCATATAAAAAGTTCTAACTAAAACATATCGTTGCAACCCTTAGACTAAAGAGGATTAGGATTAAGATTACTACGGAGGGGTATCTGCACTACGACCAGTCTTGATCTATTGTACCTATGCCCCCAAGTGGAACATCCCCGAGAGGAAAGATGAGGTGAGAGCAGACAGAAGGCGGCAGTCCCAAAGAGCCACGACAGTGCAGAGAGCAGGGTCCGACATTTTACTGGATGGGAACATCATCCGGTATACCAGGACAACGGACAATCTCCCCTGCTGTGGTTCCGAAGCGGTTTGGAGACCGGCAACCGATCTATCCAAAGAGCAAGTGGTTCACTCAGGCGTATCATACTGCCATGCAACGCCGAGACTCCAGCCAACACTTCTACCCTAAAAGAGACGACCAGATGAGAGATGGTGTGAAATGATAATGGAGATGAATTGGAGGGACAGGAAATTCGGGGGATATAACCTATTCAGAACTCGCCTGGCGACCCGGGAAAAACTGAAAAAAACCATAGGTCGACTTAGGGATTCGGACCCGCGCCTCCCGAATGCGGGTCCCAAACGAAACCGCCTGAGTCACCCCGCTCGATTACACTATATAGGACTGTACATAAATGCATTTATGCATATATTAAATAAATATATTATTTATTTATCTATTTATTTGTCTATTTATTTATCTGTTTATTTATTCAGTCATTTGTTTGTTTTTTATTTGTTTGTTTTTATTGGTTTATTGTTGTATTGATTTATTTACTGTGCATATTCCAATATTTTAAATTTTTTTTACAATTTACAACTTAAGGTTACATTTATTTGTCTTTAGCTTGTTGCTACCTTGGCTTACATGACACCCCGGTCTTCTGCTCTGCCAGGTAGCTCTTAACCTCCGTGCCTCCTTTCTACTTAATTAGCCCCATTCTTCCCCCCCCCCCCCCCTCCAATCTTCCTTTCTTATATTCTTTACATTTCTGGTCCATTTTTCTTTTAATTTCAGTAAGAACCCACCAATACTTCTTACCTTCTTTTCCTCCTTTCCTGTTAATACGATATATTGTTTATTTGTCATATACTGGTATGAAATTTAGCAATAGTAATAATAATTATAATCATCACTCACGGCTCAACAACCCAAATCGGGCCTGAGCCTGCCAATCTGACTGCCGGCCTCACGCCTACATTAGGACCCATAAGGGGAGGAGATGTCAGCATCTCGGCACACCTAGCTGGAAAGTTGGCATTCTTGACCATTAATCGCTACTTATTGCAGGTCTCCAAATTCTTCACGATGACGAGTGGGTAACGGTCCTATATCCAGGTTTTAAAATCCGCGCCCCCTACTTGTGGGAACGAGCCCCTGCGCTTTCTGTGGCAGGGAACCAGAGTACAACGCTCCAGGCCACTACATCACGGCGCAGGACTGAAGTTAACAATAAATTAAATAAAATTAAAAATTTTAATTCAAAAAATAAAATATGTAAGTTAACACAGTTGTAAATTTAATATCAAAAGTAACATTCACTGCAAAGTTGTTCCCATATATCTACCAGTAACTACTAGTTTGTATTTATCATGACCTTTTTGGGACATAAACATTCTCTCCAGTGCGAGACATTATGACGACCTTCGCCTGGTAAGGAGGTCGAACCCGGCACGCCGCACTTTGTGTCCATTTTGCTCCGAAAGTGGGCAGGTCACCGAACTGGAAAATGAAAGTGTTGTTGGGCTTGCTGTGGTGTATAAAACTGTGATAACGCTGTTCAGTCGGGCTGAGTCGCCAGCGGGAAAATGTTCAACCAGCTCTTCCATTTATGGGTAAGTCTGTCCTTGTGCACGCATGTGTGTGTACTCAACGTCATCCGAATTAAACAGAATCGTTCAATGTTCTGAGGAAATCGGGTACTTTACATAAGGTAGTGAGTCAGATTAATTTCTGATTTATCTCTTACCGAAATAAGTTTCAATAACAAAATTTATTTAAATGGTATCATATGTGAAAACAACATAAATTAAATATCATTTATTGGAAAAGTTGACCAAATTCAACATACTAGAAATAGATTTTATAAACATATGTAGCAAAAAATGTGTTATATGAATTTCTCTATTCATAATTGTACTTTTTAATCGAGATAAACATTTGACAACTGTTACTACATAATTCCGTTGTACATCACGAACACGCGGATACAATACGCTTTAAATGATAGTCAGATGTTTTAAGAGATGGGGTTTAAATTCCATTCTTCTTCCGTGGTTAAGAGTGAAAAAATCGTAACATCTATCCATTTGAGAAAAGTAGATATTTTAAAATCGAAACCAACAACGAGGAATATTTCGTAAACGGTTAACCCCAAACTTTACTATGTTATTGTCTAAATTGTGCACTTTGATGAGCTCTAGGCTTGCCATTTATACAAAAATAATTGACCTTAAAATAGCTTCGAGGATATTCTCAAAAAGTTCAGGATATATAATTCACTTGTAGTAGAAAATCTTAACTTTTGTATTTTATACAAAATCATTAAGAGCCATTTTGCATAAAATCAGAATTTTCGAAAATGTTTCCAAGCAAAGAATAGCTTGTGACTAGGAAATTGTCTTAAAAACCTTCATGTCTCATCCTTGAAAGATGCCACTTTTGGTATTCAAATGACGTTTTGTTTTTGAGTTATGCTGTTTACATATACACATATATAAACTTTCTATTTCTCGGTATATACATTTTCGTTGAAATCTCAAAATGGAATTTTTGGGGATATTCCATACTACCTCTTCTTGCTATATACTTACTGGATATACATAGTCTGATATATTACACTCGCATAAGGTCTCTATAGCCAATAAAATTTATTTTTATCAACGTTTCCTTACAGAAGCTTATTTTTGTATCTACTCCATGCTAAACATTTCATTACACATTTCTTATAGATACAAGAGAAATACAGTAGGCTGAATTCATAGGAAAAATTATTTTTTTTTAAGTGTCGATAAACTTTATTGTATCCAAATACATTATGGTACTTATAGTTGTGAGCAAGAGTAATGTTACATCACTTGAAGCGTGTGTTAGGATGCTGTTCAATAACAGTCCTACAGTTACTTTTAAATATTAACAAACATATAAAATCACAAAACAACAAAAACATACAAAACACATGACATTAAATGAGCAGGTCATTGTGTCTTTTATTTTTAGTCGTCTTTTTGCGGTTGTGGACAGGGTGTAGGAAAATGAATTGTAGCAGTGGATTTGGAGTTATTATTATTATTATTATTATTATTATTATTATTATTATTATTATTATTATTATTATTATTATTATTATTATTATTATTATTATTATTATTATTATTATTATTATTATTATTATTATTATTATTATTATTATTATTATTATTATTATTATTATTATTATTATTATTATTATTATTATTATTATTATTATTATTATTATTATTATTATTATTTTGTTATTTACGCTCTCCAACATTAAGTCATATCGGACGATGAATGAAATGGGTGAAATGATGCTCAAATGAGTCCGGGCCCATGGAGCTTTGAGTTACCTGACATTCGTCTATCAGGATAAGGGAAAACCCCGTGAAAAACCTTATCCAGGTAACTCATCCTAACCGAGATTCGAACTCGGGACCTCTTGAACGTGGGGTAGACACGCTACCATCTACGCTACCGAAGCAATCGTGGATTTGGATGATTGGCAAGAGTTTGGTGTAGTCTGGTGCAGCTTGTCCTGATGACATCCATCACTTCTGGTACGTTCAGCTCCCTGTGAAGTGTAGTGTTGCTAACATACCATGGGACACCTGTGGTCAATCTTAGGTATCTGTTCTGGATTACTTGGATTCTTTTTACTTGTGACGCTGCAGCACAGCTCCATATGGACCAACCATATTGCCAAATAGGTTTGATCAGTGAGTTGTATAGAATGCGTTTATATGGCACTGCAAGAGGAGATTTTGACTGTATTATGTGTTTGATTTGTTGGATTCGGTGTCTTAGTCTTGACAGAAGATATGTGATGAAGTGATTCCAGGTTAGTTTACTGTCCAGTATGAGGCCGAGGTAACGAAATGACTGAGCGGTGGGTATAGCGATTCCTCCAAGAACTATGGGATAATATGTTATCTGCTTTTTATATGTAAAATATACTATTTGTGATTTGTGTGGATTCATCACCACTCTCCAGTTAGAACAACATGTGATTTCAGCGCAGAAGTTATTTAGTTTCTCAGCTGCTGATTCACAACTGCCTTTACTAAGGATTGCAATATCAGGAAAATGTGCAACGGTTATATTCAAAAGTGAATGTTTAATGTCTGACTTTTAAAATATGCCCTGCTCTTCATTAGGAGAAACAAAACATAGGTGAATTAGCTCCCTAATTGTTAATAAATCAAAGAAAATTCAAATAATTTTGAAACAGTAACCGCAACTCATAGATAAACTATTAAGTTTAAGATTTGTACATTATCAGTTCTACATTTCTTGTTTAGAAAGCTTTTACATACCTCGTTATACCAAATTATTATGAAAAAACGTACTTTACAGGTTATTTAAAAAAAGATTCAAGTTGTACATTTTATTAGTCTTACAAATCTCTTAAATATACGCTCACTTTCTTCTCGGGCAGCCAGCCAGGTGAAAAGATGATTAGACATCAACGTTTCGGGAGTGTACATATCTCCCATCATCAGGATCTCTATAAAATGTTATAACCTCAAAAGAAATACTGGATATAACACAACTATAAACAAAGACAAAACACTATCAAAATTCGCATTATTGAACAAAAGACTGTTTTCAGTAAATTAAATGCCAGGTCAGGAAATGGCGTGAGTATAGAAAATTGTGTCAAAGAAACGTAACTACTTAACTTGATTATCAAGCGGTATTGATCTATGTTTCTTAATTCGACGGATTTCCGTTTTTAAGACCGGTTTCCAAGAGGAGCTTAACTGAAATCCAGCATCACGATTAAGCGTGCTCCTTGCAGAGGAAATTTCCAAAGCCTCCTTAATTCTCCGCTCCCAGTATTCGTATTCGCCGCCAGGAAAGCTTCAGATCTTATTTTCCTAAAATATATTTTGTTTTACTAAAAATCGTTACGGGATATTTCTGAGAAAATAAAAAATAATACAAAGTTTTCAAAGCAAAGTTTGGATGATTAAATTTCCCTTTAGCCACGTTGTGCCCTTATACTAAATTTAATATAAATACGAAGATCTACATTTCTCTGAAATTGCCTTTCTTAGTCGTGCTGCTTATACATAAACACGATCGCACACCATCTATTTTCCTAAAATATTCTTTCATGAGGAACCACGTGCATTTCTGGTGAAATATCAGTATATATAATGTTTAGATACAATGTAGTCTTCCCTCTGTTTAATTAGTATAAATAAACTTAGAGAAAGTAATAAGACACTATTATATGCATTCCTGAATTAAATTGGCTGATAAGAAATTTGTGTTCTACCTATTGCTTTTCACTTTCTATTACGCTTGCTAGGTACAGGCAGCATTGCATTTCATATTGAGATGTCACTGGGGAAAATATCCCTACCTGTTTTCTGAATTACACGAAAATAATTTAAGATAAATGCACATTTTCTCTATTCATTATATCATTTGTTTCTATATAACGATACCAACGTACCCGCAATTAATTATTTAAAAGCTCATTGCTATAATCGTGCTGGCCTTGGAGATTGCCTGCAAAAACAACTGAAGGTTCGTAGTGCTTCAGAACATTAGAGTATTGAAATTTTCAAAATATTAACAACATATATTCTGTAAATTACTTGCACACAAAAAGGTATTTTCAAACATGAATTTACATTCTTTTTGTAGTACATTTTATCTACCTCTTACGGTTTACGAGTATCCAAAATTATAACAATTTCTTATGAATACATATGGCGTGTGGTTTATTCCCAGAAATTCCAAGATAACTCATACTCATTTGTTTACTTTAAATATGTTCTAATATAATAAATAAGATTAGAGCTATTCTAAGAAAACTATTTTCCATGTATTTCCTTGTAAACTATGGTTAGGAGTGATAGAAAATTTTAAAATTCTTCTTGTAGCACACCTAGAAGGGTTTAAATACCATTTTGGCATTATTTATTTTTGAGATTATATTGTAGCCCCTCTCTCTTACTCTCCATTTACCTCCTTTCCCGTCTCTCTCTCCCTGTCTCTTGCTCTTCTCTCTGGCGGAGACTTACCTAAACATTCTTTTTTTAATTCAGAGGGCCTCAAAACATTTTTGGTGAAATCTCTTAATGCAATCTTTGACTGGAACATCCTTTACCTACAAGGTACACATTTAATGAAAGTAAAAATGCATATTTCTAAGTATATAATATACAAATAAGTTTTGGGAGTTAAACCCTTTAAAACGTTATTTTTAATTTGTCACATTTAAACACTGTGGTCTTAAATTTTAAGTGAGCTTTTATGGTTTGCCAAATGCTTATAGGAATAGTTTTAAATCACGACCTAAGATTCAAGATGTGTGTTTGCGTAATATTGCATAACTGAAATCATATATGGCGAAAATTAATCTATAAGAAGTAAGAAAAAGAAAAGAAAGGTTATATAATTTTGGAATGGATAATTTTACCATGACCATAAAATTAAATGCTGAGTGATAGAGAAACGTGGTGTAAATGTTCTGCATTAGAATGTTCTTTCTTTTGCAAAATTATGATTTATTGCGATTAAGCATAGCAACATTGCTATCTTAAAAACTGGAGATGAAGAAATATGCTTTAATACAAATATCATACATCATACGTGCATACTTTTGAGTGATTATTTCCCCAAGAAATTAAAACCACTACTACCCATTCCTAGAATGTACTTTATCTGAATTAGGAATATAAATTCACTTTTACTAATAAAAATCATATTATAAATCTGCTTATAAATTCTGTACGCCTATATTTCTATGAGAGACTTGCAGCAACAAATGCTAATTTAAATGATTTAGACTGCGGAAGAGAAAGCAGAAGAGGTCAGAAGAGTTTAGACTATCACGTGCCAGAAGTTTAGAAGCTGCTTGTCTAGAAGCTAGAACAATCCAGATGCTGCGCGCTCTATCCAGTATCAAGTATATTTGTATTTTATATCGTGTCGTACACACTCAACGTTCGTGAATTCACAAAGCTAATTAGTAGTTTTTGAAACTGCCTCAGTTCTATGACGCTTGGGTAGCTTATTTGTTTTCCTTTATTTTTCATTTACTTCTCTGCCACGTAGGTAGGTAGCATTCCACCCAAATATTAGATGCCAGACTTCATCGGAAAATACACGTTTTGATGTATCCTAAATTCCCTCCTCCCCAAAGCTTTTGTATAAAAAGCCCATGGGAGAGAAGCACTATAACTAATATCGAATAAATATCAAAATTCGCATTTCAATTTAGACCGTTCTAAATTTGCTACTCCAAAATATTTAACATATCCCTACAACCCCAAACGAGACTTTATATGGAAATGCTTTTATTTTCTCAAAATAACTTCTTTGTCGTGTGTGTCTGTCTTTTTGTCCTTGAATAGCACATAACTCAAGAACGAAGTTTGAGTTTCCCAAAAATGTCTAATGGCCTTAATTTATATTTAACATAATTCCCTAAAGATATATGTTGAATTGCATTACAATAATCTGCAATGACCATTCTGAGTTATTTTGCATACTTGGTAAACCCTAAGAGATAAATAATATCTTACTACATTAAGATATTACTACGTTGAAGCACACCTTTTGTGTGGTGGTAATTATTTTCGAAATATTCCCCCTTGCTGGTTTGAATTTTCCAATATTTGCACCTCTCTCAAGTGTAAATGCGTTATTATTTTTCTCCTCCGCCAATGCCTATACAAATCATCGCTTTTAGCTTTTTAACTCATTTATTGATCGATCAGCGCATGTACCCTCTACAGATTATTGATCATAGACATTATTTACATACATGAAACAATAAATATCAATGAAATGAGGAAAACCCAATTGGGCCCCCCATAATTAGGTACATTATTGTTTTAAGTAGTACAGAAGATCTTGTTGTGAGAGCTGATCCAGTGGTAGACGACTCCTGATGCGGGTTTGATTTTGTGCCAAGGGAATAGTGAATTGCTCCTGAGACGTGTTTTAGGTTGCTGTAGAACTTTTCGGCTTGTTAAGAAATTGACTGCTGAATGGTGCTGATTCCAGTTTCTCTATGTAGTTGACTATTTCTGACAAACCATGGTGCATTTGTTGATATTCGTAATACTTTGTTTTGAAATGTCTGGATACGTTTCATTTCGGAAGGACTGGTCCCTCCCCAGACTGGGCAGGCATATAGTAGGAGTGGTCTTAATAAAGTAGTGTAGAGTAGTGTGCAGTTTTTTAATTTGAGTGAAGATCTTTTGTTGAGAAGAGGGTAGAGCTTAGCCAGTCTTGCTCGAGCTAGTTTGAGTTTGTTACTTATGTGATGTTTCCATGTGAGTCGTCGATCCATGAGTACGCCGAGGTATTTAACTATTTCAGTCTCAGTTTTCCAGGGTGTAGGCTTCATTGGGAATGTTACTGGTGGAGGATAGTCCGGACTACATAGTGTAAAGATCATTACTTCACAGTTTTGCTGGTTGAGCGAAATACGCCAGTTATCAAGCCAGGGTATAATTAAGTTTAAAGGCCTCTTGAAGATTATTCCTGGCGGTGTGGATATTGTGATATATTGCGAAGATTGCTGTATGATCCTCATACATAGCAACTTGAGCTGTAGGCGTTGCAGGAGTATCAGAGGTGAACAAGTTGAATAGAACTGGTCCCAAGATAGATCTTTGAGGAACGCCTGCTGTTATAGGTTTGGTAGAAGAGTGACTACTACCTACGCGGACTGAGAATGTACGTTGTGACATAAAAGAGGAAACTACTTTATAGAGGTAGACTGGGATGCCATTGATGAACAGTTTGTATAGAAGACCCTGATGCTAAACTCTGTCAAAGCCTGAGTGAAGTCAAGGAATGCTGCAGTTGTGTGTTCTTTCTTCTCGAAGCCTTGTGCCACTTGATGGGTGGTTGAATGTTTGCGACGAAAACCGAATTGAAAGGGAGATAATACTGGTACTTCATTTAGAAAGTTTGCCAAACGCTTCAGTATAATTTTTTCATAGACCTTGGATAGAGTTTCACGCCTCGGTAGAGTGGTGGTAGCATGTCTGCCTCACGTTCAAGAGGTCCCGAGTTCGAATCTCGGTCAGGGTGAGTTACCTGGATAAGGTTTTTTCCGGGGTTTTCCATCGTCCTGAAAGACGAATGTCGGGTAACTCTATGGACCCCGGGTTCATTTTAGCATCATTTCACCCATTCCATTCATCGTCCGATATGGCTTAACGTTGGAGGACGTAAATTACAAAAAATAAATAAAGAATCTTGGATATAGTTTGTAGCATACTTATAGGACGATAATGATTTGGGTCTGAGGAGCATTTTCCTGGCTTATGGATAATAGTAATTAAGGTGTGTTTCCATATTCTGGGAAAGTAACCCATAAGTATGCAACTGTTGAAAAGTGTGGCTAGAATAGCAATAGCTTTGCGAGTCATATGTTTCAATACAAAATTTGGAATTAGATCATGACCAGGAGATTTCCCTGCTGGTAGTTGCTGGATTATGAACAAGATTTATTTTGATGAAGTGAAGTCAATGGGGAGTGGAATAAGAATCAGGAAAACGTTCAATTTCTTGGTTAAATTCTTCGTTAATTACTGGATATGGGCAGAAGGTACGTTGTAGAGTATCTGCGAATAGCTCGGTGTTCTCAAAGTCGGATATGTAGTGTTTACCATCTTGTATTAAAGGTGGAATAAGCATCGGTTCTTTTAATATTCTTTTTGTTTCCTTCCACAAGGATGAATCCTCTGGTGAAATGCTGGAGAGGTGCCGTTGGTAAGTCGAATACTGATATTATTCATCCATTTGTTTCTTTACCTCTCTTGTGAGTTGGTTCAAACGATGAAGTTGCCAAGTTTCTCTATACTTCTGCCAAAGCCGGCGCATTTTACTGGGTTAACATGAAGTTTATAGAAGAATAAAGAAGTTTTTGTACAAACTTGGTGAGTAGAAAATGTTATATGAGTGCAACACATAACATTTTTTGTATAGATCCCCTTAACTTCCGTCGTTATATTGAATAACTAACTTTTGAATAGGTCAATGACTTTTGTTTATGTTTCTCATAAAGGAAACACTACAGAATAGTGAAAATTGTTACGTTTCAATACATTTATATATAATATTTATATAATATAATATTACAATATTTAAAACATAATATTTATTTTGTTCAATAATACCACTGTTGAGACCACTATATTAGTTGTTTCTGTAAGTGAAGCTCATTTTTCTGTTAACAGCCTCAAAGATCTTCACATAGCCAAAGATACACATTGCAGAACAAATATCTCGTATTTAATTGTCAAATATGACCTTTAATTGCAACGGATAATGATTAGGGAAAGAATAGTGAGGGGATTAAAGGAAGAATAGTAGAAATTGTGAAAACGAACATGAGTGCTCCATTTTGACACATTTGAAATCAATTTCTTTCTTTTTATTGAAGAAAGAATACATAATATTATCCAGTAATACAAGATAAAAATTTGACTCTATAATTTTATTTTACTTTCTCATCATTTTGATTGTTGAAAACTATATAAATATTTAATATTATAGCTCGAGTATCTTGATATATAACGTCAAAAAGTAAATGAACAGATTTTGCTTTGAGTTTAGACGTTTCGTACTCTTGTAAGATGTCATCCTCCAGAGCCTGCGGAGTGTAGAAAATAATTCTAACTAAAGAAAAATACTGCTTAACCAGCGGGACCCAAGCTAAGACCTCTGGGTTTACAATCCAAAATGCTAACCACTGTGCTAAATAGGATATCTTCTTTAGTACTTCTGATCTAAATAGGTCATTGAAAAGTATTTCACTACAATGTACAGTATTTTATGTACAAAGTGAAAAAAATCGTAAAAAGACTGATCTTCGAAGTTCGAATTTCGATGGTGAAAGTTTCTTACGTAAGAATTCGTTTTTTATTTTCCTTATCCATAAAAGAAGAATGTCGGTAGCTTAAAGCTCGGCTCAATAAACATCAATTCACTTAATCATTCACCGCTTAATATGGCCTACCCAGTTAACTGACGTTAAACAACAACAAAAAGTCTTATCGAACTTGTGTATGCTGTATAGATAAGGGTATGAATGAAAATTATGTCAAAACAACTCCCAAGAAACTGAATAATTCCCTGAAGATATTTGGAATTGTCGTTATAATTCCTCACTCTGAGGTATCTGGAATACAAGATTCAGGAAGTTAATATGCGCAGTATGAGTGAACATTTTATAATAATGATTTGTTAAAATTTTAATTTAAGAGCATACCTCATCTCCAGAGCAAGAGAATAAAAAACATTCAAAAATTAAAAGGGTGAACTAGTACACTCCATGAATTTACAAGCTGATAAGTCGTTCTCTACTCTATTAATCATTAAAAGAAAAGTCATGGAAAATACAGCGCTTTCGCTTAAATAAGTGACAAAATTAGAATTTTAAGTTCTGATTGATTAAGCGTTTGACATTTTTTTCACGTCTACACATCGTCTAGCAATCACTGTTAATTTTTTTACCAATTACCAGTGTTATGTAAAGGAAGTCCTGTATTCCAGCAACAATTTTATATTCATATGGTACCATAAATATGACATCTACGTTTGATTCTCTGCGTAAACAGTACAACCCAAGAACCAAAATTGAGTTGAATATCAGATTTTTACTTCCATGTAATTTCCCCACCCTAAACAACTTTTAAATGGAAAGAATATTCCTTGGAACTTATTTTTAAAAATGGCTGTATTTTTTTACTGTTATACAGGAAATTCAAAGAAATCGAATATTAACAACTCTTTAGTAAATGTTGATATACTGTTTGTTTAATCAAACACGTGATATTAATGGCTTTATAGTCATTAGATTAAATGCATAAATACAGAGAAATGTTTCATTTCTTGAAGAATATATCCCAAAAGTGGATTCCAACTTTGTGCCAAGATTGCAACATATATTATCAAATGATTATCATATATTATCAAATTATATTATCAACGACTTTTTGGTGTAACGAAGTTTTTAGTCATTACATTTGTGTTTGGGCAGCGACGAAAGCCGTTGGAAAAACTCATTATGTATACTTTCGTATGGAAATTGTCATAAAGGAACTTGTATGTTGAAATCCTCAATGTAATTTATGATTTATCGGCATTTAAGCGATTACTTCATATCGCTGAATGAAATGGGTGAAATTATGCTCAAATAACCGCAGGTCCATAGAGATTAGTTACCTTACATTTTCATATTTCCTTCATATAATTATAAGGAAAGACTCCGGAAAATAAAATTTACACAGATTCGAACTCGACATCTTTAGCGTGAAACAGATAAGCTACCCACACACTACAAAGGTTGTTCCTGAATGTCTTGCCTAATTAAAATGTTTACTTATCAGCTACATATAAGCATTTATTTCCCCTGACTGCTGCTTTCCTATTTCATATAGAGTTGCTATTCAGTATGATCCAATCCCATTTAGGAATACTTTAAATATTAACTAATCAGATCCACCATTCCTTAAAAAATTACTAGCCTTTACCTATGGTTTCCTTTAAATCGGTCATTGTATGCTTTATTTTGTTACTGAAAGGTTTTAGCCACTCTTACTCTTTCCTAACCTTTCACCTACTTGCTTTGCAGCAGTGGAACATACAAACGCCAAAATTGCTTTTTTGAAATTCTCTGCATAAATTCTCTAGTGACTATGTTATACAATTTTAAAATAACTTGTTGTACCAATTATAACAATTTTGCTCATGATTGCACTAATATAAGCATATAGGTATGTTAATGTCTATTGATTATAATTTGCATCATTAACTATTTCAATTTTTGTTCTTCACGTTCATTTTATCACACTGTGTGAAAACCCATTTTTTAATGTTCCATTGATATGCCGACTCTAACATGTAACGTTGTATTGGTGGTTTCTTTACCTCTGGAACAATTTCTTAACAACTGTGATGTTCACTCGCATTTAATGATGTTAAAATGTCGGTTTGTTGCCTTTTTAGTAATTAATTATACCCAGGCATCGGATCCCACACACCATTAAAGGGGTATGAAGTTTAGGAGTCTCACAGTATATATCTGCTGACGTCAGTCCAGAGGACAACACGCAGGGATAGTCCAGTTGGCAACCGTAGATTTAGTTTCATTACAACTACTGCTTGCCACGCAGGTAGATGTACCTTCCAGGGAGTGCAAAGTGTTTGACATATTTTGTTAATAGCATTACTTTCACAATAATTATTGGAAAATCTCCATTTTATAAATCAAAAGTTTTGGGTATAACAGCCATTAAACAGCTTGAGGAATGTAATTTTGAGCTGTCTAAAAGCAGTCGAGGAAAAAGCAGTCTGCAAAAATTTAGAAGATACAGAATGCATAACCTACCAAACGAGCAAAATACAAATTTTCCAGTATTCTACACAAAAATACTGTATGTTCAGTGCTGCATAATATAAGATATAAACTGTCAGACAAACACATGAAAACTATTTGTACTACTCATATGCATCGCTAACGTCATGTGACGTTGAACGAACTTTCTCCCAATATTTTTATATTGTTTCAGTGAGAGGCGCAGAATGTACATGGACAATTTACGAATGTACATGGTTGTTTACTGTAATTCCCGCATCGAAAGCAATGAGGAGGATGGTGTGTTGTAATGTAGGTTACATTTTGTATCCGTACCGGAGTGTACACACAGTGCATCGGTATACTTATTAACATCGGACGTTTGTTCCGATGTCTGATTATATCACATTCACGCTCATTCTTACCTTAATACTCTAGAGAGGATGAAGAATAATCCTGGCTAACGAGAAAAGTTCCCGTACTGTAGCCGGCAATTGAACCCGGTCGCTCTGGATTAGGTTAGCCGCTAACTACCATACCAAATAGGCACTATAAGTGAACTGTTTTTATGTAAATTAATGAAAATTACGCATGCTACATCCTTAATAGCTGTCTTGTGTATTTTAACTATCTCTTAATCTGCAGTGCAGGAATGAGTTCTGTAAGGGTAAAAATATGACTACATTTTAAAGGTACGAACAATCGTTTTGTGTAACGGCTGAAAATAATTGCATAGATAGCATGTTAAGATAGGCCTATAATCATCACCGAATACATTGTTAAGTTCGCAAAGATGTGTCCTCATTGACCTGGTTTAAGTATGACGGGTTATATATAAAGTCAGGGAGTAATTTTAAAAAAGGTTAAGGTATTACAGATTGCATATATGGTTTGGAGGTTGTGAGCTTCCTATGATCCTTTGGCAGATCTTAATCCATGAATGAAAAATATTTCGACCAAATGGATGTAACATGCATATTTCTATATAAACCTATAAGTTTGGTAAGGATTGTTTTGGATATGTAAAACACAGCCAACAATTTTTGCTGGATCCTCTTGTATAAACATATAAGTTGTCTAGATTGGTCAAACAGTAGATCTGAATTTTTATTTAAGGGGATGAAAATAGCTGTGGCGAAAACTTTTGAAAGCTGTAAAATAAATCATTTTTATATGCAAGTAAACCAGGACTTTTCAAAATCATATTGGCCATAGTAGCTCAATGGTTTAGAGCGGCTGGACGGATACCAGAAGATCCTTGGTTCACATCCCGGCTATGAGATTAAATTTTTCAGTCTGGCTCTACCCTTTCATAGTACGTCCTACACGGCTAGTTTGAAAGTACAATTAATTTCCCTTAATTGTACCTAATAGTGGTCCGAACTATAAAGCCCGGGTCTTAAAGTACTTACAGCATAGTAAGTCGCCATTAAGGTAGTTGTCTCACGTGTTTAAGAGAACTTCTCATGGTTTACCGGGAAAAACACGAGTCAGTTGGATAATTTAATGTCATCTTGGCACGTTGGCCATAGTAGTTCAATGGTTTAGAGCGGCTGCACAAAGACTAGAAGATTCGTTGTTCAAATCCCGGCTATGGCATTGAATTTTTCAGTTTGGCTCTACCCTTTCATAGAGCGTCCTACACACAGCTAGTGTGGAGAAACAATGAATTTCCAGTTAAATTATTATTATTATTATTATTATTATTATTATTATTATTATTATTATTATTATTATTATTATTATTATTATTATTATTATTATTATTATTATTATTATTATTATTATTATTATTATTATTATTATTATTATTATTATTATTATTATTATTATTATTATTATTATTATTATTATTATTATTATTATTATTATTATTATTATTATTATTATTATTATTATTATTATTATTATTATTATTATTATTATTATTATTATTATTATTATTATTATTATTATTATTATTATTATTATTATTATTATTATTATTATTATTATTATTATTATTATTATTATTATTATTATTATTATTATTATTATTATTATTATTATTATTATTATTATTATTATTATTATTATTATTATTATTATTATTATTATTATTATTATTATTATTATTATTATTATTATTATTATTATTATTATTATTATTATTATTATTATTATTATTATTATTATTATTATTATTATTATTATTATTATTATTATTACTATTATTATTATTATTATTATTATTATTATTATTATTTATTATTATTATTATTATTATTATTATTATTATTATTATTATTATTATTATTATTATTATTATTATTATTATTATTATTATTATTATTATTATCATCATCATCATCATCATCATCATCATCATCATCACCACCATTATTATTTGTATTATCATAGTTATTACTATCATCATTATTAGCATCATAATGATTTTCATTATGATTATCATAATTATTTATTAATAATAATTTCACCATTTAGCATGCAATTGGTTCGTCAGCAAGTCATTAAAATGCACCTACATTTAAGTATTCTTGTACGGTATAAAAGCTAAGTAACTTAATCCTACTTTTATCTCTGGCTTTAAAAGAATTCGCATCACACTTTGTCTTACATTTAAAGGTAATTTATCGTATAATTTCACTCCAAGACGCATGTGAAATTCAAGAGATTTCTTTAAGCGAAATTTAGGAGCTACCATATTATTTCTGCCTCTAGTATCATAAGCTTGTATATCAGAAGAAAGTGCCTCAGCTGTCTTTTGAATATGAATTAATTTCAAGCATGCAAATACATACAAAAACACCACAGCTAAAATTCCAAATTCTTTAAATATAGGTCCACAATGTTGTCAAGAATCACAAGTTTTTATTATTCTAAGAGACTTCTTCTGGAGCAAAAATACTGCGTTGGCTTCTCCACTGCTACTCCATAATTCAAATTACAATGAAATAAACTGTAATAAACGCTTAATAAAGTACTAGTGGAAACACACATTTCAACTCTATCCCTAATAGCTGTTGTTTCCTAGAAAAATACTCTTGATACATGCCATGTTACCATTTAAATGGAATGCAGTCACGTCTTTAAAGAGTATTTAAATTATGAAGCATTGTATATAAAATCATAAAACTATATATTCTTGTTCAGCAAATATCAGAGAATTTTACTGTAATGAAAACTAAAAACGACATTTGAACCATTTCACGTTCTCACTTTTCTTAAATCCCTGTCATTATTCACTTGTTTTTCGTGGAAAGAGAGCAGTCAATTTTAAACACTTGTCTGTCAATTCACTTTCCTCATTTTTTTCTTGCACCTACAGTAAAATTAATAGCGAAACTACATCTACAAAGGTTTATCACCATTAAGATGAAGCTTGCTTAGAAATCTCTAATTTGTATATGTAATATAAAAATGTAAGATAATGTATGGAGGGCCTCATGTGAATATGTCACATCAATTTCATCTTCATATTTTGCCTGTCTCTAGTTACGAGAGTGTTATATTTAGAGGTCTAGAAGCCGGCTCCGCCTCAACTGCATTCTGAATGAAACCCAACCAAGAGTAAGCTTGAAAGATTTTTTGCTTCAATTGCTTTGTCGCATCGCTGACTTTTTGTCGCTTTATTTTTCTCGTCATCGTTTAAAAGGAGGTTACAATCGAGTTCTATTGCGCAATTTGCCCTAGTAGTGTTTGTAACTTTTTTTCTCGTTCTTTCGCTTCTCTGGCGTGACATAAGAAGGAGGATAATAAAGGCATCGATAACAATTACGCAATGGGGCATTCATAACTGCGTCATACGCCTCAGTGATTCGTGAAGGTGAAGTTAAAATAATTACTATCCTAACATTAAGTATCTGGTTTTTTGTTTCGTTTGTATCATTTCCTTGTATTGTGGACTTTCAATTGTGAAGCTAAAATGCATTTCTACTTTCCCTGCCTCTCTATATTAGGTGGGTATTGTATTTCTAAAATTCGATGTCCTCAAGGTTTCACTAGAGGGCTATTGAACTCCCTCAACAAAAGATTTAGACAATGATCGCTGTGGGCAGAAAAAAAGTCCATGTCTATGAGTCGACATGGGTCAATACAGGTTTTTCTCCATACTCGATTCTCGGTACCAATGCACGATATCTTCCACTATGCTCCTTCTACTTCTAATTTCGATACAAAACAGAACGTTGGGAGCACTGTGAAATGCCAATGAAATTAATTAGCTGCATATATTTAATGAGAGAAAACAAAACCAAACATTTTCTAGTTTATAAACACTACAATGGACACTTACAAGCAAAACAATCTATTTTTACAAATGTTTTATCAAAAATATTAGTATTTGTACTCTTTCTGGCTCTATAACTGATAAAACTACCGTATACTTAAATAGTTTCATAATATGTGAAATGTATATTTTGAATTTTCTGGAAATCCTCTTCGCAACACAGAGGTGTCGTTGAAGGGAATCCTCCACCGTAAAGGAGGGTCCTTCGACTATTGCTACACTAGTCCCTTACTGGCAAAAAGATTGGTTTTTCTTATTAATGGGTGGTGGGTAGATGGTGGTGATAGTGTTAGAGAAATGTTTTGGTAGTTCTAAGAAACGTATTTGTAGGGGTAAGGTGTGGTTTAGGTGATGTTTATGGTGGACCTAGCACAAGTCTGGGCCTCTTATAAGTTTCTCCGGGGTCGAGGTCATACTCCCCGAGGCCGCGGATGAGGTGACTGAAACTAGAAGGAAGTTTAGCATAGAAGTTTCGAGAGAGGTGTAGGATATGATCTGTGAGTTT
Organism: Mantis religiosa; assembly: GCA_030765055.1. Lineage (NCBI taxonomy): Eukaryota > Metazoa > Arthropoda > Insecta > Mantodea > Mantidae > Mantis > Mantis religiosa. Next base: position 105,374,293 of record CM060955.1, on the reverse strand, counting down.
TGGAAATGCGAGGTCAGAGTGAATATTGTCATTGGGAGTGTACGAATGAGCTGAGGTTGCGGTACGAAGATAGGTTTTGGAGAATCTGTTGCTGCAACTCCCCAGACTTGGCAGGATATGTGATTACAGGTCGCATAACCTGTTTATACAGTAGGGTCTTATTCCTGAGCGTCAATGACGATTTTCTGCTATATGCCATCTTCCTGTTGGCTCTATTTGCCAGAGTGGTTATATGAGCCTTCCATGTTAGCTTCATATCTAGAGTGACTCCTAGATAAGTCGTTGTTGTGGACCATGGCACCTCTTCTCCTGCTACGGAGATTGGGGACGCCTTGAAGTGTTCGCCTGGTAAAAGTAACGGCCTGGGCCTTAGTAGCATTTATTTTTAGACACCAGGTAGTAAACAAGCGGTCAGCATGTCGACATAAAACTGAACCCGTTTCACCGCATAGGGGTGATGTTTAGAAGTGGCAGTCATTGCGGTGTCGTCTGCAAACAAATATAAGTTGCAGCCTCTATAGGTTGGAAGTTGTGTATGTAGGTAAGGAATAAAAGGGGGCTCAGGACACTGCCTTGGGGTGTCCCTGCATTTATGACGTAAAGTTGAGAGATGATGTCGTCCCTGGCAGCAATAAAGGATCGGTTTTTTAGGTAGCTGTGTATTAGTTGGATTAAGTAGGAAGGGCTGTCATAGTGTATTAGGCGATGAAGGAGACCTTCATGCCATACAGAGTCGAATGCTTTGGAAAGATCAAGGAATAGGTCTGCAACGTAGTGACGATTGTTGAAAGCTCTGACCACTATTTGGAAGAGCTGAGGGGTTGTTGAGTGCTGGCGCCGGAATCCAAATTGCTCTGGTCTAGCACATGATGACGGTCCAACAGGGCTTGTAGACGCAGCTGGAGAACGCTTTCAAACAGCTTACTGATGGTTGGAAGAAGGCTAATTGGCCAATGACTATTCAGTTGTTTCAAGTCCTTTCCAGACTTGGGAGGTGTAATAATTTTGGCATGTTTCCATGCACCTGGAAAGTGAGCCAATTTAAGTAAGCTGTTGCAAAATGGACCAATAGCAGAGTCCATGATGTAGGAAGGGTTTCGAATGCTGCATAAGGCAGATTGTCAGTTCCTTTGGCTTTATAGAGACTGACAGAGTTGACAATACTCTTGACTTCCATGACAGTAGTTAGACTAACTTCATGAGCAAGTGGGGGAGTTCTTAGGTACTGTTGTTTCTATCTCAACTGTCAGTTCTGCATCCTGTGATTCCGCTGGATGTATTCTGGATGACTTCTTCATAACGCTAGAAATAGACATAATCTTACCACACAGAAAATGTAAATGTCGTTAAAGCGTACCTTGTAAAGTTGAGTTAATTACTTTACTTTAGTCTTTGTTATTGGTTTGAATTTTCAAATATGTGTAATTCTTTTCTTTTTCTTCCTAGTATTACATTGCATCGAAAAATACTATATATATGTATATATATAGACTTCACTGCCAATATAAGTCATCAATCTGAATCATAATAAAAAGTATATATTTTTAGAAAAATGTCTGTGTATATGTATGTGAACAGAATAACTCTGCAACGAAAAGTTGCTTAAGTATCGAACTTTGTATTTAAGTTCAGTATCTTCCAAGGAGGCACACAAAAATATTCCAGAAAATCCCCCTGTCTAGACTAAAACTACATGCAACACTTTTCGAAAAAAGAAATTATTTTCTTTAAAACATCTGGCGGTTTTGATTAAAAAATCAGATACTCTCTCTCTCAGTAACGTTGCATTTTAAGAAAAACATTTATTTTAAATGTGTTCTGACAGACTAATTTTTTAAGTATAGACTATTAGATTCTATGTCCTTTGAGCCATCGTACAGCGAGGTTTATTATCACACGATAGTACCAGACTCTGCTTTGATGCGAAGAATTCTGTGACACCCACTAGCACTGCTTCAATGTTATCAAAATTTCTTCCGCGTAGAAAATGGGCCATGGATCCAAAAAGATGATAATCTGATGCGGCGAGATTTGGGCTGTATATTGGGTGTGGTAGCAGTTCGATTCCTCCCAATTCCCGAAAACATTGTTGTTCATGCAGTATGGAGTGTTGCATTGTGTCTTTGCAGCAGAACTCTATTTCGTTTAACTAATGTTGGGTATCTCCGTCTAAAAATTTCATGATCTCGTTCCAGTTGTTGAGAATAAACATCCGCATCAATCGCCCGTCCGTTTGGAACAAACTCCCAGTGAATCACACCTTCAAAATTCAACCAGACACACAACATAACTTTGGAACCGAACTGATCTTTTTTTAACAATGACTTTGGCAGGTTAATGGGGATCAAGCCACTGTTTCGAGGCAGCAGGGTTTCGGTAGTATAATCATTTTTATCACAAGTGACAACTCCCTGACAAATCTATCATCCATGAGATTACAGGTAAGTTGACCATAGATATTCACTCCACGTTCAAACTGTTGAGATGTCAGTTCATGAGGTACAGATCTACGCTCATGTACGATTTTCGAAGTGTCGTAATATGGCGATGAGTGGTATCTTTTGCCGCACCAAGTTCTTCTGAAAGCCTATGGGTACCTTTTGCAGATTTTCTTGAAAAACTTGGCGTGTATCCTCAAAATTCCATATTTTAGGTCTTCCAGAACGTGGTAAATCTTTCGTGTTTTCGTCTCCATTTCTGAAACGTTGGAACCGTCATTGTTCTACACACTCACTAACGACACCTTCTCCTTTCACTTTATATATTCTTCGAGCTGCGGCAGTGGCTTTGCAATCTTGTTTCAGTAGTGTTTTAGAAGTACTCTTAAGTTTAAAATTTGTTATCTCCATTTTGTGATTGTTTATGAACAACTGAAGACTGATGCTCGCAATGTACGCAACACTAGCCATGGTATCCTGTATATGGCATTGCCAAACCAAAGAAATTCAATAAATTTTCCAAAATACCAAAATCAAAAAAAGACTACGTTACTTATGAGACAACGTAATATAAGTTAAATTTCTGTTCAAGGAAAATGAAATGTATATATTTTATTTTCTGGGAATACTCTCAGAAGTCCGCTTCATTCTGTATGACCATTACATAACTGGTAATCCGCAAGAAATAGACAACATCTTACTACAAAAAATATAGAGTTCGTTAAACAAATAAGTTATATCATACAATGTTTCAAACTTATTATTTTTCTCAAATGGAAAGCCGTTATTCATTTTTATATCGTGGCCATGCAAAGAGAACGGAAATTCAAAACCATTATAAGGCGACCATTTCTGCTGCTAAAACATTTGATTATCACTTAAAGGCTACTATGTTCCCATATTTCCCTAGCACCTACAAGAAAATATAACAATAACGAAATGTTTTTGTGGAATAACATAAAGCAAATAGACGATAAGTGTTTGTAAGAATAGTTTGTTCAAGAGAAAATTAAGCAAATAGGATGAGATTTTTTTAAGTGATAAATCGACATTATTTTTTCCTTGAAACATGCAATATCAAATTCATTATATAGGGATTTCTTTTAAAACATTTGACTGTCGTTTAAGTCTACTGTTATTTCTTACACCCAAAACAAAATGTGTAGCAATAGTTCATCTAAATTCACAAGAAGTAGAGGAATAAGGTTACGAGATGTTTTAGAAGAGTGAATAAGGATAGCCAGGGGAATACGACACACACGTTTTCATCTTACATCCTACTAATTCAAATAAAATAATTTAAATAAAAGAAACGAATTCTTATATTTTATTTACTTAATTGCTGCGATTTTTATTAAAATACCATATGCATATGATAATTGTTTGTATCATCAAATGAACAATATCTTAAATTTTCTTCTGAACACCTGTTCATTGCAAATAAGTGTATTATTCTATAGATCTGGTGGATAAATGCTTACTTTAAAATCTTAGATGTCGATTAAGTACCAAAATGAAAAGTTCCGAGATATTTCTTGCCTTGATTTGAAATTTTAATTAGTATACATTTTTCAAGCATGGATGTAGTGTTTGTTTCCAGTGATTTAAAAATAAAACTGGAATTTCAAAGCATGCTGTTATCGATTTACTTTATAAATCAACCTCAGACTGCCGTGCTTACAAAGAAATGTACAGTAAAACCATTGGTGCAAATGGTTACATTTATTTACGTGAAGTCAATAGAAAGCAATCTCATCTGTAGTACTCACATGAATTTCTCTTATCACTTATTCTCGTCGTTAATAATCGAAATAAACGTTTGCAGAAATTGTTTTATGGCATTGCATTTTTCTTTATGGGTACGGTGGAAATAGGGAATACAGTACGCTTTAAAGGATAATCAAAATTTTAAGAGCCAGTTCCTTTTGGTGACGAGTCTTTGCATGCTCAAGCGAATTAAACAGAATAGGGCTCCAATTTGGGAATATTATTAGTGTTTACAAAGAAAAGTAATAAGAAGGAATATCTCCGATATTGTTAATTCCACACAAAAAGAGCCATAAATTTTGTGGTTTAAATAGTTGTACATGTTTATGTAATAATATTTTTTCATATATTTTATTGTTTACCGATCATGCAAAGATAATTCAGTGTATATACTTCAGAGACTTTTCCCAGAAAAGTCAAGATATAATTTAATTTGTTCTAAAGCTGTCTGAAAGATGTCATTATTTAAACAAAATTGTTAGTTCCATCTTGAGAAACCTGATTTTTTTAAAAAAGTATTCCAAGTAAAGGATAGTTTGGCATGGATTGTTTTGAAAATATTTGTTTTGTATCTTTGAAAGACCTGAACTCAAAGAATACTGATCCGATTTTACATTGTTGAATTATTGAAATATACACACGTTACTGGAATTTTATTTCAGCTTTCAGGTAGTCTCAATACATGTGTTCCTATTGAAATATTGGTATCGAATGTTTGAATGGAATGCAAATATTCCTCTGATTACTGTAGTTAACAGTAGATAAATGTAATAAGCTTTTGTACGAATTTCTCGCATGTATAAAATCTTGTGTAGGTAACATATCAGAACTGCTGGAGGGGACAAGGTAATAAGGGTATAAAACTAGTTAACTTTATACCTGAAATTTCATAAAGTATTAACTTACAACACATTAACGAAAAGCATTCTCAAAATTAAATTGAAATGCATTGCATCGCATTTATTTTCACACGCATATCCGCCCAAATACAATAAACAAAAGAGTTAGTCTTTGTTTCTGATGATAATGCGCAGTTTCTGGTTACACAACCTACAAAATAAGGAAATTGCCTGCAATTTTTATGCTGCCTGCATGGTTTTTTTTGGGGAGGGATGCAAAATCCTGAACTCCTACACATAAAATTATTTACTGTTACAAATTAACATAGCTACATTTGATGCACACCCTTCATTAAGAAGATGTTATAGTAAACACACATTTTTGCCTAGTAAAGATTTGAAATTCCCTAATAACCACTTATTTTTAAATGACGAGTTACTTTATCTACCCATCCATCTATTTCTGCTACAGCAGAGCAATGCGCCAGTTACAGTAGCTATATACATAGTAATTATACAAATTTGGCTTAGATATAAAAGGTAACAAAAAGAAAAATGGAAAGTGTAATATAAAAGAAAACTGAGACTTAAATCATACAAATTTAAATATAGTGTGATCATATAAAGCTCAACCATTTCAATAGGCCATAACTTTGGAATCAATAATATGACACACGTGCAACTTTGGGAGAATATAACACACAATTGGGAGATTACATTACACTATTTACATCTCAGAGAAAATGTTGGAAGGGTCTTCCACCAGCCTCTTACTCCACGTCCCGACATTCTCTCCATAATTTGGTTTACAGATGAGGCATGATTTCATTTCTCAGGCTACATAAACACACAAAACGCCAGATATTGGGCTGCTGTAAACCTCAAAGTGATCCACAAAACCCCACTGCATGGTGAAAAGTTTGGAGTATGGTGCTCCGTGTCAGCTTCCAGAATCGTTGTTCCCATTTTCTTTGATACGATTGTAGACACTGAAGTTTATATGGGTATCTTCAAGACATTTGTGGAGCAGCTGGATGATATCGAATTGATAAAAGGTTATTTCCGGCAAGATGGAGCAACGTGCCATGCATCTAATGACACCTTGGAACTCGGAACAAATTTCTTCGATAATCGAATAATTTCAAAAGTTCTGTGGACCCCCAGATCCCCTGACCTAACCTCACCGAATTTATGTGAGTATCTAAGAATAGAGTGTACAAGAATAGGTCACTGACAATTGATGTTCTCAAGGAATCCATTCGAACCGAAATAAGTAACATTGGCGACGATACTCTCCGTATAACTTCAGAAAATATGGTGAGACAAATGCAAACATGTATAGGTGCTGGTGCAGGACACTTTCAATATTTTCTCTGATGGCCAATTGAAATGGTTCAGGTTTATATGGATCGCAATATACAATACAAGAAGTAACATGAAGAAGTATAGACAAAACTAAGACTGAAACCAAAGAATATATTATTAAAGACAGGACAATGGGAACTGTGCTATCATAAAACACAGAGTGTAAATAACATAACTGAATATCATATACGGTTAATCCCTATATTTAATTGTTCATTAAATTACCTGTGTAGGAAACTATGATCCATTCTGTTTTAGATGAGAGTACATTTTTTTCGCATAACCTTAAAAAGGAGATAACATTTTTAGTTTCCTAAACTGAAGTATTAACGAATAATGGAATTTGTAGTGCTGGCATCGAAATTTATTTGATCAAGTAATTCTTGGCTAGATACCAGGCCTTTCAAAATGTTATGTACACTTTGTAGAAGAAGCGTTCAACTGTTTAATTACAAGGACGAAGAAATAAATTCAAAAGTCAGCTACCTCCTTGGCCGTGGCTGACTTCCCAACCGGAGGTCCCGGATTTAATTACCTGTCGAAGGTTTTTCTTCAGTTGAGTACAGCACTCTACATATATGGAATGGATGTGAGAGTCAATGTGCGTGATAAAATGAGTTTAAAACACCATGAAAGCCTACAGTAACCTAACATGAACGTTTAAAGAATAAATACACGTGAAATGTTTCAGTGAAGACACTCGATATGCCAGTAGCAGTTAAAGTTGGATATAGAAACGAACCAAAAAGGGAAAAACGTATGTTTTAACGCATGTAATTGTAGTAAGAACACGCCTGGAAAATTAGATCATGGAAATATTCCGAAAACGGCCGATGATAACTCCCTCCAAAGACAAATATGTGAGTTTCTGCAGCCAGTGTCATATAATTTTTAGATCTGGTCTATAAATAATTCTTATAAACACCTAATTTCTTTACAATCTATCTATGGAAAGTAGAAGAAGTGTTTAATTTCACCCAAAATTTTGATGCTGAGGTTGTACCAAAAATATATTCTGGTTGTTATATATACGTTCGAAGGGTTATGCATAGGTAGACTGCTGGAGGACATGAGACTGGGAGTCAACTGCAGGATGCCGATACTGAAAACAACAACTTAAGAGAGTATCAGGCTCCTGAGGTGCAACAAAGGCAGTTGAAATGGAAGTTATCTATTGTGTGACTGCGAGCCACTGACGGTCAATGCATTCAACTCTTAACCACAGCTTCATATAATTGCCTGAACTTAATAAGGTTTCAGTAAGAAAGTTAACCTTCTTTATAAAGAAGGCAGGTATTATGAGAGGCTGAAAATAAAGGCGTACATAGTATAAAAACTAAAGTGAGCGGGATAGCTCAGGCGGTTTCGGTAGGTCCGGGTTCGATTCCTATGGCCGAACTCCTTGACCCATGGGTATTTTCAGATGTTTTCCAGCTTCGCCTGGTGAATGCTGGGTAGGTTAATTACATCCTTCGTATTTCCTGTCCCTCAATACCATCATCTGCTAACATGTTTTAGGGTAGAAGTGTTGGTGCGTGTCTCGGCGTTTCCTGGTAGGATTATATACTGTTGGTAAAACTTCCTCCTCCGGTAAGACTCTCTCCGGTCTCCGAAGCAGGACTGATGATAGGGTCGTTTCCGTAACACATTAGGGTCGGGTGCCGGTTGTTATAGCCTGCCGGGGAGTTTCCATCTGCCCTCTGTACCACCCCCTCCCGGGGTGTCCCATTTGGGGCATAGGTACAATAGACCAAGTTTGGACCTCCGTGCCGATTACACTCCGTAGCGCAGTCCAGTCCAGATAAGCTATGGTCGAGCTGCTTAGGCTTTTGATTGTCCAATCCACTTAAATCTAAATCTAACTTAAACTTACATCGAAAATACATGTTTTGGTGTGTGCTGAACATAAAATAAGTTTTTTTCTTTTATTTTGAAATACTTGTGTGTGTTGGCGTGTAGTTTGCATATGTATGCATGTCTGTGAACTGCATAATCAAATAAATGCCCAACTTAGTACTTATATCCTGTTACTTTGTAACGGAATTAACGTGCTGATGGGAAGATGGTGTTCTCGAAGCCCCGCGTTGTGGCAATCATGTGGAACGGGATTACTCTCACCTGATGTCGTCCCACGTTGTTACTGGGGTTGTGTGTTCTATTCAGCACCCCCCCCCCCCCCGGGAAGACGATGTCGAAGCCGCAAGTTGCTAACTCTTCTTGGTACTATCTGGGCACTCCGATGTATAGATGAATCTAAAATGCTTCAGTCTGAGCTATGAGAACTCTTGAATTTTCAGACGTGAACGCAAGTGAAAGGATACGTTTTCTAAATAAACTTCGATACCAATAAATTCTTTTTACTTTAAAAATATCAAGATGTTCAATTTATTTTGTATTATTTATACAGTTTCTTCGTATAAAAATTGATAATAGTATTGTATACCTTGATTACAATTAACATAAAACGGATATTAACTCTGTTCTCCTTATCGTTCTTCCGCCAAAAGACGCTTTCTTTCCCAGCTTTTGGTTTTTCTTTCTCTCGTTGCCATCACTACCAATCATATTTAATTTTTACTGGTCCACGTCACACATTACATAATCTCATTTTTAAAACTACCAATCATAAAACATTCACATCATATCACTTACATGTTGCGTCATCTCATGGCCTACTGAATTTTAACAATTTTCTTTCTTATTAAATTTAATTTGCCTATATCGATTCTTAAACCATTAAATACACTCAAATAATTTAACAATTCATGGAGCCTAAACCAAAACAGCCATTACAACTTATAAAAGTACTCCTCAAATATTTTCAAATAAATCCCTTTCACACATAAACCCCCATAAAATGAATACATTTTCGTTACCTATTTTTTAAAAAATGGCTATAACGATTTTGATTAAATTAACATATCCTTAAAATATTTGCATGGCCAGGGCATACATATCTTGAATTTATGGTACATTAATTCTTTTAATTGAATTCTCTATCACCTGTTATAATGAGGGAAGCTCAGTAGCGAATTGTTGGAGTAGGGTATGAGCAAAGAGATACTCTCAGGGTATGCGTGGATATGTATGTGAGTAAGGATGGTTCTAATGACACTGGAATGCAAGTTTCAAACTGGTTTAATGACTACTTCTTTATATCATCACATCAATCTCGAAGTTGCCGGCCAATAGTTACCAATATCACTGTTTAGAGTTACTGCATGTGGAATGCTTATTACTCGATAATACTTAATTCGTTACGTATGAACCGACAGATATCTTTTCTCATCGCTTCTGGTCTGCCTTGCCCAAGACAGAAGCAGAGGAACGCCTTACTCGGCCGCCAGCCACGGACTGTGTGTCCTCACTGAGTACAGCTGCGTGTGTGGGTGTCACTTTCACCCAAAACTCCTTTGTGACTATTTTGTCCATTGTGATTATTAGTCTCGGTCATGCCATTATTAAGGGTCCGAAGAATACCCTTTAGAATTCTTGCTAAGAAAACCCCCTTCTCCCGTGTCTTTTGTTAAACAACTCAACCAACTGCACCTGTTCGTGTCGTAACAAATATACAATGCTCCTTTGAAATCCATTACGATTCTTTACTCATTGCAATTCTTAATTTTGATATCAGAAAACACACAAAATTAAATGTTGTAGATCTTAGATTTCGTCAAAATGCACACTCCGCGCCAAATTCACATCTGCTAGTGTTAAACGTTTCGAAATATTAATGTGATAATATTAGACATTTACATACCTAACGAACATGCAAGTTTGCAATTGCTCCCGTATTTTTCTTTCCTTCCTTTCCATTGTAAGATCTTGTTAACAGGAAGAAACTTTTAATGCTTTTATCGCTGAACTTTAAGTGAACCACTGGTAAAACTACCTACATAATGAACAAGTTGTTTAGTACAATCTTTTTCTGTGGTGTGAATTTAAAAAATAGGGAAAGTTGTGCTAATGTATCACACTCGATTTATTTTCTGTTTATCTACTTCATCCTAATTTAGGAACACATTCTGATGAATTAATTTCTTTATACATTTCGTTGCAGGTAGAAGAGATAGAAGATGCTGAAACGACAATAAAATATTTGAAAACTAAATACTATTTCTCCTTGAAAATTCGTGCCCTTTGCACTACATCACGAGAAACAAAAGTATGATAAATTAGAATATCAAACATATATGACAAAATAAATAACTGGCTAATACAGTAAACATGA
>CM060955.1:105306153-105358653 GCA_030765055.1 Mantis religiosa | reverse complement strand
AACTCAACTTTTGAAACACTCTAAACCCAGACACACATTTTTTAAAATGATTCTGGTGCACGAGCATGTTAAACAACAAACTTGATATTTAAATTAATAATTTTCCAAGAATGTTATAAGAAAATATACTTACCTTATAGAGAGAAAATATTTGAAAAATTTTATTTCTTACTAATGTCTTAAATAATTTGTATTAAACTACCATGTTTAAGAAACATTCACAACAAATGTTAGAGCTCAAGGGTTAGAGCGGCTGGACGGCAACTAGTAGATCCGTGGTTGAAATCCCGGCTATGGCATTGCATTTTTCAGTCTGGCTCTATCTTTTCATACTTTAGTCTATACACAGCCAGTGTGAAAGAACAATTAAGTTCCGGAATTTAATACTTTATCTATGTTACTATTATGTGTGGTAATATGTAGTGTTTAACGCCCGCTTTTACTACATACGGCACCACAGGCGATGACACTGATAATACATGAGATGAAGATGGAGCACCAGTGGAATGAGATGGCGGGGTAACCGGAGATCCCGGACAAAACCCGCCCCAGCGCCGTGTTGTCCACCACAAATCTCACTTTGCGGTCGCCTGGGCCGGGCCGCCTTGGTGGGAGTTATGTGTGGTAGATAAAGTATAAAGTAGTTATAAGCTACAGAAATAATATATACTACTATTTCATAATACATTTCTTCCCTTTTCTTTTGAAAAGAAGGAAGTACTTAAAAAGTGTTGCAGTAACCCTTTCGATCTCTGAGACTGTACAAATTCATTGTCCAAAACATTAAACAAGAAAGAGGTCAATATCAACCTGACTCCACAAACTTATTAATGATGAAAAAGAAAAACTACACTAACTCATTCTAAATTGATGAAAATGTTCACAAACACATCCGCTGCCATTAAAATAACCACCTATCCACCAACCTTAAGGGAATGCAGCACCAAAACTGGCTAATTGTATGGGAAAGAATATTCTTTGAGCTAATAAAATACTTTGAAACTTATAGTATCATAATCATCTAAATTTATGAGTTTCGGGTATTTAAATACCTTCACGTGAAAATTTAAATGCCCGTGCGCACGTGCATGCCGGCCCTTGGATTCACAGAATTCTGTCATTTGAGTTCGATTGAATGTACTAAATTAATACATTTGAAATTAGCGGGCAAAATTTCTGGTGGAATTTTGTGTGTTGGTATGATGGTTATTTCTTACAATATGTGGCACCATGGAAACAAAATACTGGCTGCAAACATTAAAAGGATATAGTAATGTTTATATTTTGTTTTTGTATGAGTTTCTAACGGTCGGTATTTTCTTGTATTTCTCGTTAAACTACATACTGTTTATATATAATTGATGAGTTTTAGTGTGCTGTTTAACATTTATAAAGGTATTTATACATCAAAACGTGCATATAACTGTTATATAGGTTATAGGTAAAACATTCTTTGAAATAACTGAGCTTTTGTTGACTGTGTACATATGAATAGGCTAAACGATACATGGGAAGAAACACCTAAACATAACACAACAATGGGAACATACTTGAGGTCTGATGTGGTAAGGAAACTAATGCCTGTGTACCAAAGGCTCGCATCAGATGAAATCCTAAGGAGATGCACATTTGATAAGACACAAAATGCAAATGAAAGTTTACATAACATGATAGGCATAATTGCCCAGAAGAAATATTTGTATCAAAGAAGAGACTTCAGGTTGCTGTGACATTAACCATCAGTGAATTCAATTTTGGTTGTTCTGCCTCACTCGAGCTGCAGTCAGACATAATGGACACAGATTTCACCAGCATCTCTAAAAATTAACCAAGGAAAGGATCAATTACGCTTACTTCATTCAGCAATTTCTGCGTAGGTAACTTCTAAAACATCCAGAAGGAAACTGAAATTGAAGAACACTGCTTCAGAAGAGAGAAGGAAGTGGCAGGAGGGACCAACTTACCTATCTGGAGGGTTTTAGTCTACTTCACTTTGTGTGTGTGTGTGTGTGTGTGTGTGTGTGTGTGTGTGTGTGTGTGTGTGTGTGTGTGTGTGTGTGTGTGTGTGTGTGTGTGTGTGTAATTTACGTCCTCCAACGTTAAGTTATATTGGACAGTGAATGAATTGGGTGAAATGATGCTCCAATGAGTCCAGGGTCCATGGAGCTTAAAGTTACCCAACATTCGTCTTAAAGAATAAGGGAAAACCCCGGAAAAAAGCTTATCCAGGTAACTCACCCTGACCGAGATTCGAACTCGGGGCCTCTCGAACGTGAGGCAGACCCGCTACCATCTACGCTACCGAGGCGGGCAGCCTACTTCAAAGCATGTTGCTGAGAAGGAAAATGTTTTCGATGTTAAAATTGGATTTACTCAGTTATAGTTTTTTCAACATCTTTTGTCATTCAAAATGTTCCACACGATGCAGTTATGATTCAATACCTATAAAATTTTCAACACATTCTTAGAAAGAAAACAAAGGTTTCTATCATATGAAGTTTTAATATTAATTATATTTTTTAAATTAATGATATACAAAATCATAGGTTTAATCATTTCTTGGCTTTTTTTGTTTGCTCCATACCTAATTTGTTTTCCCTCTGGAACTAAAGGCAGAATAAGAAATTCATATGGTAGATCTTTTCTTCATAACCATCTAAATATTTTTATAAATATAAAAATTAAAATTTTGAAAATTTTCATCACGTGGAGCGGTTTGAATTTTGCCCAAATTTTGAAATTCACGAATTAATTACTCAAAAACTATTGAAGATATTAAAACCAAATTTTGAATACTGCATCAGAACTAAGTGGTAAACATTTCAGCAAGACTGGTTGAAAATTGCTGGATTTGGGGTTTTCGGTGCTGCATCCCCTTAATTCTTCCTTTACAGAGTAATCATTAGATAGTTAATCTGTTGTTTTTTTTCGGAAGTATGATAAAGCATATTACTCTTATTTTTCAATTGAATAATGAAATTTATAATATTTGAAAAAAATTCCTTACGTAAAATTCAATAATATTAAGTTATTTATATTACACAACCTAAACAAAAACATTGCTGTGTACAACAAAGGATAAGTAATAAAAAGTAATGGAAAATGGAAAAAATATGACCCAAGGATAAAAAAGTTTTAAAATTACAATTACTTAATAAATATGCGTTTTTATAATTAGGATTGTAACATAAGGATTTATACATTTACAGTTTAGCAATGTCTCTGCTGTAACAAGTAAAGCTTGACGTCATCAGAAACCGAGCCCTGCTTATAGTCATAAAATGTAAGAGATAGACCGAAAATTGCCACCAAAAAATGTAAATATTATAAAAACACGAAAATTATTTTATACCATTAATTATTTCTGATATATCCTTTTTTGTTTTAAATTCTCCTACACATTGCATTTTAAGTGCTAAGAGTATATCTTAGCATGCCATATATATAATATAAAATGAATATCTTCTTACGTAAAGCCAGCATATGGCAAACCACTTTCAATTGTTTCATTATCGCTTCGATAGTTTAGATACTGACAACATAATGCGTAATGAAACGATTTCCACAAACATGTATTTTAATAACATGAAGTAGATAGAAGCAATGGGGTTTTAGGAAGTAGTTTATAATAGTTCATAAGAAAAACACAAAGTTAAACAATATTAGGTGTTTGTATTACTGTTCTTCATTGTTGTCAGATATTCTCTTTGTTTATTTAGCTTGCTCGTTTTCATATTAGAATTGCTTATTTTATGTTGTTTACTGTACATATGTTGTAATTAATATTGTAATGTATTGCCCGTTAGAAGCGTAATATCTAATTGCTGGAACTGATGTTGCAGCTTCCGGAGCTAGTAGAGGGACATCTTCCTCCAAAACCAGAGGTGTACCTGCCTCAACATGATGTCGCTATACAGAGGATCATCGTGCACCTCCCTGCAGCGACAGAACACCATCCAGCTTCCACAGGTGTGTCACATTAATATGAAAGAATTAGGCTGCGTCTTCTTTACTCGATTATTAAGTCTAAATATGTAGTTGTTCTTATCTCATTAGAATCTCCACTCGTTTTTCCAAAAGTATTCTTACAAAGGCACATTTGTGTATCTACTTCAAGTTAATAGAGACAAACCTTTATAGAAATAACTTCCTAGTGCATCTCGTAAGTACAAAGGTACAAACGACTGAAGCGATAAAATAAAATCGACAATACTATGTCCACGTTCTTTGAATCTTCCAGTGATGGTTTGACCCTTATTAAGATAATATGTAAGTATAACTCCATGATAGTCCCATAAAACTGAAAGCATGACTTTCCCAGCTGATCTTTGTACCTTTGCCTTTTTGGGAGGGGGGGAATCGGCTTGTTTCCTTTCCATGCTGATGGTTTTTGTCTCTGGATCAATCCAGTATTCGTCCATGATTACTAGACGATCAAAAAATCATCTTCATCCTGTTCCAATAGCATCAGCATATGTTTTGAAAAGTCACGCCGTGTTTGCTTTTGGAAAGGGGTTAGAAAAACGTGGAACCCACCGTGCAGACACCTGGGACATGTGCTGTTCGTCATGAATAATTTTCCACGCACTACCATAGCTAAGATGTGTCTCATTCATGATCATTTGGATGGTTGCTCATCTGTCTTCCAGTATTAAACACTCCACTTTCTTCACTGTGACAGCATCGTCAGTCATTGACGGTCTACCAGCTCTTGGCTCAACTGTCAGGGACATGTGGTCAGTTTGAAAATTCTTTCTCCACCTCACAATAGTGTCATACGAAGGACAATCATTTCCATAAACAGCCATTATCTCATCGTGGATTTCCCGGGAAGTTTTGCCCGTCAAATGCAGAAACTTGATCACACTAGGATCCTCAATTTTCTCCATGTAACACCTCAGTCACTTCTGGCACTCGCCTTAAAAAGACACAAAAGGACTCAAATCACTGAAACTACGAACATTATGTCCCGAGGGATCAGTGATGACAGTGGAAAATGTTCATTTAAACGTTACAACACCCCCTCTTCAGTATATTAAAACCTTGTTTGGAAAAAATCTTCATGCTGTCATATTGTTAAACTCAGTATACCTAAGTCACATTAAAATCTATAGTTAAATTTAATGTTAAACCAAAACACACTTCTTTTTAGCCAATCACCTGTTATTGTCAATCAGTCACTAATGCTTAACTGCCGGCAAGATGGCAACACTTAATCCTAACCTTAATCTAATGATTTCATTTCATCCTAACTAGGAATCTGTAGCAATTGGGCACAAGGCAAAAACAGTAGCAATTTGGCACACACGCCCCCCTCGATAGCGTGGATGGTATCATGTCTGCCTCACGTTCAAGAGGTCCCGAGTTCGAATCTCGGTCAGGGTGAGTTACTTGGATAAGGCTTTTTCCGGGGTTTTCCCTTATTCTTCAAGACGAATGTCGGGTAACTCTAGCCTCCAAGGACCCTGAATTCATTTGAGCATCATTTCACCCAATTCATTCATCGTCCGATATGACTTAATGTTGAAGGACGTAAATTAGAACAACAAACAAATTGGGCACACGGATCAACCAGCAAGGCCGGTTTTAGGTATTGGGGATTAAGAGAGACACAGGAGTCTTAATTTCTCATGGTCATTTTTATTATTTTGTTGAAAAACCTGTTTTAAAAGATTCTTAGCCAGCTATGCCTACTTAAAGCATACTGTTTCCGGGGTACACAACGTGGAGGTGATCTATCGCACCCCAAAAATCTCCATTTTTTGTTATTATAACTATTACGCTTTCTTCGTTCTGATAGAACTCGTCAATGGGTTTTGTGTTCTCTTGGTCCATAATTTAGCTTACATTTATTTACAAGCTCGTTCAGAAATAATTCGTTACAGTTCTTCATTATTTAAGTTCATTGGTATAAAACAGAATTTTTCATTCATTTAATTTATGCACATAGGCAAGAGTTTTTAGACTTTTCTTAAATCTCAAGTTTTCTCAAAATCTTCCAGGCTATTGACAATCCTATTGTCAAGTGTAATTGTAGACTTTCTTCGTTTTTTATCCTCCAAGTTTAGTTCTTTTCTGTCAAAAGGTATCCCTGGTATTCTGCATCATCCTTCAAAGCCTAAACTAGCGCGAGTAAGTTAGGATGTGGTCTTTGCACGATTTTGTTGAACCGGTGGTTCCAACCTTCGACAGCATTGTTGGTTCTGTGATATTCTCCATGACAGTTCCATAAATCTGTTGGTACTGAAGGATTATCCAGCCATTGTTCCACAAAGTATTCGTAGAACAAACTTAATTGCTCATTTTCTGGCGAGTTTTCTTGTATAATGAACCAACCATTGTCAATTTTATTAAGCGGAAGATGAGCCAATGCAGAACACATCCTTATATGAAGTCTGATTTCCTGATTTTGAATGTAGTCACGTGCCAGCCTAATTCTTGCACCTTTCTCCAAATTCACTGATTGAAATGACAGTTGCAACCAGAAATTTGTACTTTTGGAAACACAGCTTGAATAGCGCCAGGTTCAAAATCTTCAGTTACTTCCTTGCGGTTCCAGTCTGAAATCTTCTCTTTAATTGTGTTGAAGAGCCTGCTGTAAGTCTACTTTTTCTTATTTGGTAGAAGAGCATATACCACCGGCATGACATTGGTTTCGTGTCTTGTACTTCCAAGATCGGCGTGGATGGTGTATATTTGGCTGTATTGTTTGCTACAGATTTTGTCACCTAAAAGTGATCTTCACAGGTAAACCGGAAAAACAACTCCCTGCCTTCCTGAAACCCATATAATTATTTGTGTGCCCAATTGCTAATGTGCCCAACTGCTAATGTGCCGAACTGCTACACACCCGTAACTAGATAAACATCTATTTACTTACCATTAATCAACTAAAATCAAAGATTACCTTTCCTATTTCTATGTTATATTTAAAGACTGGCGAAAGTGCAATTTTTGTAACCCACTATTATTTACTGTCATACTTATTCTTCAAAATTATT
This sequence comes from Mantis religiosa, assembly GCA_030765055.1. NCBI lineage: Eukaryota > Metazoa > Arthropoda > Insecta > Mantodea > Mantidae > Mantis > Mantis religiosa. The sequence goes on along the minus strand of CM060955.1, from coordinate 105,351,652 downwards.
TATACTTCTTAGGATAGCGACTTATTTAAACTGCGTTATATCCCTTGTGGGTTTCTATGTGTATTAACATATTTTGCTAATAATTTTGGCTATAAAATGTTGTACATATTTACAGAAATTTACAAAACATTACATTATTTTCCATTTAAACTGCTTAACTCTTTAGCTGAAGGAATAAGTACTAAAATAAGTTGCGTGCAAACCCATCTTGAATTTTTCATCGTGAAGCAAAGCAGCGCACCTTCTCGTGTTAAATCCATTGGGGGGTAAACATGGAAGATAATCAATATGAGTGGAAGGCGGTTTAAATGAATTTTTCAAAACTGTGGGTAAATTACCAGCTCATGCTTAAGCAAACGAAATTATGTAACATACTATGGGTGTTTCTGGAAAGTATCGTGTTTCTTAACATCTAAGAAAGATAGAAAAACAGTTCGTTTTATAAGAACCTTGGCTGCTTATTATCGACTCGTTATTCCAACACGCACGAACTTTTAAAAAAGAAAAAAGTTTATAAAAGCGTAGTTCTTTATAACTTAGCTTCTATAGTATACACCTAAATATGTAGTTTATTCACAATTTCCGTAAAACTGTAACCGATTTTTCTACTATTTTTTGATTTTGGGTTTAATAATGATTTATAAAATGTGATGAGCTGAACAGTATCCCGAAACCAGAATGTAACCTTTTGTTTGATAATTTACGTCCTCCAACGTTAAGTCTTATCGGACGATGAATGAAATGGGTAAAATGATACTCAAAGAGTCCGGGGTCCATTGAGCTCTGAGTTTCCCGACATTCGTCTTTCAGGATAAGGGAAACCCCCGGAAAAACCCCGTATCTAGGTAACCTACCCTGACCGAGATTCGAACTCGGGACCTCTTGAACGTGAGGCAGACACACTACCGAGGCGGGCAAACAGTAGTAACTTATGCAAGATTTATATAATTTCAACCAAGAGTACATGTAACAAAGAGAAACTCGGCCACAGCGAACATTTCATTATTTCTCCCCAGTGAGGTTGTCTCGAAGAAAATAAAAACTTATGTCATAAACATTGCACGCTTTTGTAACTTCCCTAGCTTAATAATTTTAAATAAGTACCGATATACGCAAGAAATTATAAATTATTAGTAAATAATTCTAGTTTGTAAATAGCTCTTCTCTTGTCGAACTCAGGTCTACAGGAGAGAAAGCCAAGATATGGGTGTTTTATTTACAATCTAAAAGGAATCCCAACTCGGTCTATATCATTGCTACTGTTGTGATTATTTGATATCGCAATATTTTTCCAAGCAAGAGTTTATAACGGAACAAAAAATAATAACTAATTTTTTTTAAAATGTTGCACATCAAAGGTTTAAAATTATTATATTTCTCCCAAGTTTTGTTTAAAAAATATTAATAGAATGAATATTCAGATGTTATAACCATTTTCGTTATTATTATCCCTGTAAAATGCAAAATAAAATTGCTAGCATTTAAGAGGCACGAGTTAAATAATTAACTTTTATTAAAAACCCAAATAAAGCCCAATTTAAATTGCAAAGGTGTCAGTAGAAAATAACGCATCCTTATTGGCTGACGTCACTGGATACGTTGGCGTCACTGGCAGAAAGAACTACACACATACTATTATGTGAAAATTAGTGTGTTTATTTTCCTTTTATTTTAGAGTATTGTATAGCTAAGTACAGGTTATGGATAACATATGCAGTAAAATGTCTTCAGGTTCAACACGAATTCGTACCAAATCTTGAAACAGAAGGTCTACTTCCTCTTGCAATATATTTTATATCTTCAGCAAATTATTTACTCACTTCCAAAAAAATTAAATTAACAGAAAAAGGATTTTGACACATCTCAAAGATATCTTCTAGAAATCTACAATGCATCGCTGTGAGAATCACTTTTATCAAAGTTTCAAACATACTGTAACATCGTTCTATATTTGTATGTCTGATTATTTTCTAATGTCATTTGGTTTAATGGCGATATTATTAGTATGCCTTTTTTTAGCATTTCCAACCCTAAAGTTTTGAAGATAGTAATATTTATCGGTTTTCTATTAACAAAACAGGCTTATTGATGACGAATTTCCTTAGACATTCGCCCTGTTGAATATTTTCCTACCTCTCTTCTACTGGAGGTGAAGTTTGCTATACCATCCTAACAGTAATTATTTACATACTTATTTCACACTTATCTCTGAGGAATCAGGTTTTTTCGTGAAGAAACCGTGTAAGCTCCTTCCGTTGAACCCTTTACACCCCCTCTTCCGTATAGTGTGTATTCTAGATAGCCCTCCCCCACAGTACTCTTAGCTCTTTTCTCTTCTTCTTCTTCTCGTACTATTTCTTTTTGTTAGTGTCCATGTTTCTGATCCATAGATCAGAGTTGGTATAGCCATTATTTTGTATAGATTTATTATAGAGTCCTTTCTTGCTTTATTTTTTAATGTTCTTTTTATTGTGCCTGTTATATAGTTAAATTTATGTATTTTCTCTATTACATCAGCTTCCTCTTGGTACGAGACATTACATCCTAAATACTTAAAGTATGATTTATGCTTAATTATTATGTTATCTAACACTATTTTTTATCTTACTGGAATAATTCCTTTAAATGCCATGGTTTTGGATTTATATGCTGATATTTTCATTCCATATTCTGTAGCAATTTTATCTAGACTATACAGCATTTTCTGCAGGTCATCTTCATTTGTGGCTATTATTATTTGATCATCTGCATACAACATAGTTTACAATTTAGCTTCTGGTACATTAATGCCTCCATTGACTTTATTCGACCAAATCCTTACTATTTCGTCAACATACAAATTAAAACGTACGGTTGATAAAGGACAACCTTGTCTTACGCCACCATTAACTATTACTGGTTCTCTTTTATTTATTTTTCTTTTTGTTTCAATGTACATACTTTTTATTACTTCAATTAGTTGTAAAGGTATGGTGGCTCTATTATTTAACATTTTCCACAGTATCATTCGTCATACTTTGTCAAAAGCTTTATAATAGTCAATAAATACTATAGACTATTATGTGTCAAATTTCCCGTTCCTGCATACAGAAAATGCTCCAAAGTGTCTTCCATCCAACAGTTTTGAACGCAATGTCCGTTGGAAGTATAGTTTATGAATGAATGAATGAATGTAATCACTGTGTTCTTTAAAGAGCAAAGACTCCTGTAAACGGAGCAACTTGCAAAGTTCTCGCTTTTTGAGCCATAAGACGTATCTAGTGTCGGAAGATGTCTCGGCGCTGCATGGTAGGATGATATTATCCTGGTAAACACTTACTCCTTCGGTAGGAAGGTTTCCGATCTCCGGGCGATCTGGGGGCCCGTTTCCGGACTATGGCAGGTGGGATACCGATTGTACAGGCCTCCGGGGAGTTTCCAACTGGTAAATAGTATGGACCCCGCCCACTGCAGTGTCGGCCAACCTCTGTCCCATCCTTTCTCCCGGGGATGCCCCACTTGGAGCATAGGTACAATAGATCAAGACTGGTTGCAGTGCCAAATCCCCTCCTTACTGTGATCCAATCCAATCCAATTTAGCAAAATACAGCGGAAACAGTCCTAATCATGCTGAGAATCCTCAAAATTCTGACCAATAAGTTTCGTCCTTCTTCGTTTTTATGCCACCTTTAAATAGATTTTCTGAGTCCTATAGAACAAATATGTAAGGCTGTAGGAGTCTACAATAAACACATACATACTTAGTGAATAAATGAAGCAACGAAAAGGGATACCTTGCACTCTGCGACTTGGGAATCTATTCTGGCTAACACCACACAGGAGGAAAGGATGAATTGAAGGAACAACAGGAGGCTGCAAACTATAGGCAGACGCCACAAAGATGTACGATGTCCCTAGGTTCCAGATCTAACCTCAGTTCCATTCCTAGAGCTGTTCAAATAGAGCGATGAACCACCTGTAAATAGTTCTTTACTTCCATGGAGAAACTGTTTCCTTTTAGCAAGCACCTGCGCCATTTACCTGACACCGCCGTACACCGTAAAACCTTTAAGTATATCTAAACTTGAGAAGGGACTGGAATTAAAAGGAAATGAGGTAAAAGAGTTCGTAATAAATGAGAAACTACCCCAGAATTTACCCTCAACCAAGTTAAACCAAGAAACTTGCAAAATCAAAGTGTTGGTCGAAGGAAACTCAATCCAGCACCTTCCGATTGCCAGCTTCTCACATTGCCGAAAGGCTATATCGGTCGGTATATTTAATCACGTGAAATGACTAAATGTTATTTCGTAATTTTAAAATACAGATTTTCATTGCTAGACCCCTACTACCTTTTTTTACTAAGCCTATCCATCGAAGCTGGATTAAATAACAACATATAAAATCGCTAAAGGGCATGTGTACTTTGAACTGAGTGGTGATGGTAATAAAGCTTTGAGAGACAGGTTTTCAAATTTGTTCTACAAAACCAACTGTGAAATTAATAAGCAATTTTCGAAAACCAATGCATGCACAAGAATGACTGAAAGAGTACTTTTGTTTTGTTTGCTGTTAACATTTGAATGAGCAAGCAGCGTGGAGTACAATTGGGATGTAGCAAGTGAAGCGGAATTTTCACAAACAGTAGCTCCAAAAGGATATATGTTATTCCTTTCACTGAAAAAAAGAAGAGAAAAAAACCTTGTCCTAACCTTATCTTGCTTGGCAACCACAGAATTGCACAAGGAAAACTTTCAAGTTGTGGCCGTATTTATTATTAAATTGTTATTCTCTCTTTTCCGATCTCCTGGATGACACCAGCTAACAAAAGGTAAACCAACTCTTCTTTTTGGGAAATGAAGTATACGATTAGGAAACCTATTATTATAGAATTGGTCAGCAAGAGGAGCCTATAGCCATGGAGCACAGCGCAATTATAGATTCCAATATAGGAGGAAAGATGCAGCGGAGACCACAAAGGCGAACCCATTTGAATGTTAAGGATAGGACGGTGCAAGAGCGGGGTCCCTAACGATTCTAGAATAGCACTAGTCCTTACCCAGCACGATCTTATCCTAGCTATTTTCATCCTGGGAGTGTCGGAGTCAATAGAACCACTCTCAGAGCCCCAGTTGACTGCCAAACCCTGGGTAGAAATATTTACATAACACAAATTACGGTAAAGGGAGGTATTTTCGTGACATAGGCAATTTCGTGATAATTTTTCGAAGGGATGTCACAGAGAAACTAGTTGGTGTTAACTTTCACTGTTGGTAGTTGACATATTTGTTCCTAGAGCTATCGGCAGGCACGTTGACACCAACTGGTTTCTCTTTGACATCCCTTCGAAAAATTATCACGAAATTGCCTATGTCACGAAAATACCTCCCTTTACCCTACATCCTTATTCATTGCAATTTTCGTGTGAAGTTACTGTAGATATCCTGTGAAACTATCTTTGTTGTAAATGAATTTTGTAAAATATGAGAGAATAAACAGGCCGTGCGAAAAGTGTAGATCTATTAAAATACATAAATTATATAAAGTGATATAATAATATTATTATTTAATACATTTACATTTTATGGGGTACTAAATCACCATTCTTTTGAACATGGTGGCATGTAAAGAGTTTGGAATTTCAAGACAGTTAATGGACGAAAACAGATGCAACAAACAATTTTTTTACGACACTTCTTAATATTTTCCGTTTCTTTGTAATGAGAATAGAGTGGAAGATGACTTCAGTGTTAAGGCATCAACAGTGTTTGAAACGCTGATGTTTTAGTAATGAGCGTGGAAAATATAATGCTATGCAGAATTTTAGAGAAAAGAAATCAAGTTCGTAATGTAATAGGTACAGCATTTCGGCTAGGTTTTGACTTTGGGGATTTCGGCGAGGAGTGAAATGCATTGCGTTAATTTCTGAGAGAACAAGAGTGAAACGTTTTCCGTGTGTTAACTACGCAAGTACATGATTAATAATGAATCGTTCTAAATGAGACCATAGTTATATGAAAATATTTTTCCGCAGTTGTTAAGGCCAGCAAGTCCGAAGAAGATGGCCACAAGCATACTTCTGAGGGAGATCACCACGAGCACAGGGGTGGACATTCGAGCGAAGGTCACGAATCGGAAGAGTACCACGAGGAAGGACAAGAGGGTGATGAAGGGAAGGAGAAGCACGTGGTGAAGACGGACGAGGAGGCTGGCAAGTCGTCTTCAGATGACGACGAGGGACACTACGGTTCTCATCATGACTTTTCTGAAGGAACCGCTTATGATGACAGACACAGAGCTCAGGCAAGATACAAGAAAGTCGGCTTCTCCAAGGTAAATCTCAATCATATTAATGCTCAGGGACTATAATGAAGAAGGTTACATTATGATGCTTCACACAGAAAGCATTTAATGCTAGGTTCTACAGAAGAAGGTTAGTTTCTCCCTTTAAGTCCACTCCACACAATTGCCTTCAAACAAGGATGGCTTAGGCAGTTTCGTTTGTGGCCCGCATTCGGGAGGCACGGGTTCAATTCCCGTGACTGACCTACCTGACCCATAGGTTTTCACTGGTCGCTAGGCGAATGCTGGGTAAGATAACTACTTCTTCTTATTATTCCTTCACGGGTTAGGTTTAAGCCTGTTCCGGTCTCACATTTCCTGAAGCCATCTCTTTAGGGGACGTCCTATTGATCTTCGTCCACTTATTTATAATTGAAGGCTTATTTTTGGTATTCTTTTTCTTGGCATGTGATTAAGGTGTTCGACCCATTTGTTTCTATATCTTTGGATTTCTTCTAATAACGGTTGTACTTCTAATTCCTTTCTAATAATGTCATTCCTAATATGATCTTCTCTTGTACATCCTTTGATTGATCGTAAGAATCTCATTTCAGCAGCTTGCACTTTACTCTTCTCCTTTTCCCTTATTATTCATGCCTCACTTCCATAGTTTAGTATTGGGATTGACATCACTTTGTAGAATCTTATTTGAGTTTCTTTCCTTGCTTTATTCCTGAGGGTTCTCTTAATTGTTCCGCAAACTGCTTGGAATTTTTGTATTTTATTCCTTATATCTTGATTTTCCGATTCATAGGTTATATCACAGCCAAGGTATTGAAAGTACGATACTTGTTCTATTATAGTTTCCTCTACTACAATTTTGGTCCTTATTGGGTATTTCCTTGGAATGCCATTACTACATCCTCCGAATTTCCTCTCCCTCCATTTCACCTCCTTTATCATTTCATATCATCGCTCATCTGGTGGTTTCTTTCAGGGTGGAAGTTTCGACGGGAGTCTCGGTGGTGCATAGCGGGATGATAGCTCTAAGGAAGACGCTTTTCCTTCCGGCGGGACGGACTTCGATCTCCGAGCCGGCCTAGTGGTCCGATTTAGTAACGCGGCAGGCGGAATGGCGGTTGTACAAGACTGCCTGGAGTGCTCTGCCCTGGGGAGGCAGCCTCCGTCTCCGAACCGGCCTCGTGACTGTTTCGGGGCTACGGCAGGTGGGATGCCGAGTGTCCTACCCACCGCCGGGGAGTTTCTATCTGGTAAAGTGCAGGGACCTCGCCCTCTGTAAAGTAGTGACTTCTTGCGGTCGGCCACCCTCAGTCTCCTCTCACCTCATCCTCACTCCCGGGGATGCCCCACCTGGGACATAAGTACAAAAGACAAATCTGGTCGAGGTGCCGAATCCCCTGCGAACAATCGAATCCAATATACACAGACTTTGAGCCTATTAAGATAAGACAGTCTACACTTGTTTGTTATTCCGAGAAGGTGCCCTCCATGCCAACAGTATTGGGTTCATTTTAGTTGCCTGCGCATAAAATCAGCTAACAATGAATATTTGTCTGTTGTGGGTTCATTGATCGAGGACATAACAATCGGGTGCTACTCTGATCATAGTAATTTCGAAGTTTGGTCAGATAACGAGATTTGTTGCACGTTGGAAAAGTCTTCTCTGCTCTGCCATATCACACCTTGTCTGAGCTGCCTGAGGTGAGTCGAGTTCTCCCAGGTTCCGCTAGAAGGAAACCTTCTCTGAACAGGCCATCGGTCAAGTTTGGAAACAGTCTTGGCACACATGTTCATATGGGCTTAACTAAAAGTTCCTAGAAATAGAATTTATTTTGGGAGGAGATATAAAAGTACCGTTTCAACAATCAATGCCATTTTCTGGCACAGCTATTGGCATGCCTACTCAAGCTTGGAACAATCACAACTTTTTTCAGAATGTAATACCAATCAAATATATTTTCTGTAACTGCATAAAATTAAATGTTTTGCTTAACTTTTATTTGGGTTTAAACCTCCGCCATATAGTTCCGATGAAGATGTTAAAAAATTCCTAAACAAATTTTGTGCAAACATCTTCAATCAGTATTATTTTAGAGTCAGTTTAGTCTGTGCTTGAACATTTATTTAAACATGTGCTATGCATACTATTAAACCAGATATAGATCTCTGCAGAAGTTCCTGAGCTCTTTTGTTCTGTATTTCATTAAATTGTTAAAAAGACGCCATGGATCACAGAGGAGTTTGGCAAAATTGCACTTTCCCTTGCAAGTGGATAGGAAGATAAAACTTGAAGTGTAAGGTCGCTGACCATAATATGCGCTCTTCTCCGATACTGCAGTGCCCATTTGATATTGTCGTGCTGCTCGAACCGGTAATAGATACCTCTCAGATAACGCACTGATTACTCCACGTGGAGTGAACATATATCTGTCATTTGTTATTCCTGCGAATTCTATTGGCTAAAGTGATGCGTTTATTGGCGCTTAGCACACTACCGGGACTCCCGTAGTAATCCTCTCTTACAACAATAACCAGTGCCTTATCTGAGAGGTTTCTGTTAACAAAGATAAATCCTTGGTTTGAGCAGAGCGACTATGCTAGCCCTGTTGATGATGTTTAACTTCGATGCATTTTATTTTTGTATCTTTATTGAAATAAACAATGAAAGCTACTTTTATTGCTGAAATAAAGCAGTAAAGAAAAATTATTTAAAGGTTTATTTAATGTGCAGTTAGTGTAAAAACCAAACAGATGCAGTACTTTGTAACATTTCTATGCAAAAAGCTTGTTTTACTTAGCCATTCAGTAACAACCATAAATTAAGATGGATAATTTTATTTGAGAATTAAAGGAGATGATGTAAAGCAAGTGAACGTTTTTATTGAAATAAAAGAATAGCAAGATTAATAAACAAACTATCTTACTTTTTTAAAGATGTCATGCTACATTGTTAATGGTATTTATAGCAAATAGTAGCAAACAGACGAGAAAAGTGTGATGGGTGAAATATATGTGTGTTCAGTTACCAAAGCCGCTACTGTAAAGTCGTAAATTCTGCATAAATTATGATTTCTGCAAAACACAAAAGCTGAGCTGTGGCGAATAGAGATAGTTAAAGAAGAATTTGAAGGTAATTAAACTGTAAGTTAGTTACAATATATCATATAAGTACTTTATGCATATAGTGCATAGGAATTTAAAAATCAGTCCTCTTCTATAAAGTAAATTACATAGAATGTTTTATGGAAATATTCTAGTTAGATAATTTATATATTTATGCCTGAGCTTTGCAATAAACTTCTTATCCTATTGTACATTCTGAGTTTCAGATAAAAGTTCCGGAGAAGAATACAGACGCCCTGTAGTTGCATGTTGGGTATATTGTCTCACTTAATGATTTTTTTTGCAGTTCGTACATTTATATGGTGATCACATCATGTAACACGTAATTAGACATGATTATTGTAAGTTATCTGGATGTAGCAGATAAGAAATTGTTTCTACATTAACAGTTATAGATAACAGTGCTTGTAGCAAACAGCAAAGCACTGCAGTCCAAAGAATACACTATAAATGCAATTGTCATTTTCTACCACTATAAAGATATATTCTCCAACTTTGAATCAGGATTTAATAATAATAATAATAATAATAATAATAATAATAATAATAATAATAATAATAATAATAATAATAATAATAATAATAATAATAATAATAATAATAATAATAATAATAATAATAATAATAATAATAATAATAATAATAATAATAATAATAATAATAATAATAATAATAATAATAATAATAATAATAATAATAATAATAATAATAATAATAATAATAATAATAATAATAATAATAATAATAATAATAATAATAATAATAATAATAATAATAATAATAATAATAATAATAATAATAATAATAATAATAATAATAATAATAATAATAATAATAATAATAATAATAATAATAATAATAATAATAATAATAATAATAATAATAATAATAATAATAATAATAATAATAATAATAATAATAATAATAATAATAATAATAATAATAATAATAATAATAATAATAAAATCATTTTAATTTATTATTTGGCTGACCAGTATTATTGCTATACAAGTCATTGATAAATTACATACAAATTAACAACTGAGGAATTGCTGTCCTCTATCATATACAATAGGTGATAAATGTATAATATAAACAGAAAACAATTAAGAACACATTTAAATGAAAGACAATAAATGACAAAGTATATAACAGGATAACTAACACATACAATAACATTAAATAACATGGATAACGATTGAAAAGTGAGGTTAGATATGCGAGGCTAGATTATGATCAGTGGTGTTATGAGAAAAATAGAGGATATACTTCGAATTAGTGTGAAAAGTCAGTAGGATGTCTTAAAGTAGTTTTCTTTTCAATCTGGTCCTTTCGAAGTTTCGTCGTCCAATGTCATAGGTTACAGCGCCTGGTACTTCGGATAATCTAACGAAGAATGTCTTTGATATCAATTTGAAGTACAGATGTATGGGAAGAATACCAAGTTCCTGGTGGAGTTGATAATTTCTAATGAACCATGGAGCCCTTGTAATACTGCGGAGAAATTTGTTTTGTATAACCTGAAGTCGATGAAAATGGGTTTTGCTGGCTGTAACCCATACAGGAGCAGCGTAAGAAATTAGACTTGTAGATCAATTTTGAACACTTCAGACCAAGCTGTGATTTCTTCTGTAGCAATGGATACAGCTTTTTAGTTCTAGAAATGGCTATTGTGGAAATGTAAGATATATGAGAAGTCCAGGTTAATTTAGTGTCAAGCATTACGCCTAAATATTTGACTGGTGTTTCTGGAGGCTTCATTGTTAGTTGTTTTCCGTGCAGATCCAGTGGGGGTGGATTTTGATAAGATCTTAAGGAAAATATTTTCGTTTCCATTTTATTGTTACTTAATACTATAATTTAATAACATATTAATATTATAATATATAATAGTATAATAAATTATACCATTTAATAATAAAGTCCTGAAATGTAATTTTCTGTATAACATGCCTAAAGATTACCAAAAATTTAATTATTATTAATTGTAATATGTTTACTGGCAACAATATGTTAATTACTTTATTCTGGTATATCTAATTTGACTCCTTACATATGCATTTGAAAGTTATTTATGCTCGTAATGTGAATTATCTTAAGTTATTTGAGATAATTAGCTATGATTGATAACATTGATATATACATGCTTCTGGAGTTTCCTCCAAAATATGCCCACTTTTCTAAATTTTATATGCTGATTCCAAAATCCTGATTAGTTGTTTTCTACCACGTAACATTCTTTTAACCACTAGCAGTTATACATAAAAAATTTAATGTGGTTCTTCGCATAAATATTGTATGAAACTAAAAGTACTAGTAATTTCTTTGTTGAAATTAATGTTTCACAACAATGTTTCCAATGTAATAGACAAAAATATAACAAAGAACAATACATAAATTATTCAATTTCAATCCTGTCAATTTATTTCAGTCTGTAATTGATTTTCAAGTAGTGAAGATCTATTTATGTGAGTGGCAGTTGTATGTCTAATTTGTGTCATTTGAATCAATATCTTCTAAAAATGTAAAAATAATCGTGATATATTTTGCCCTCTCTGATACAATATTGTTCGAAAGAGAATGCAAAATATTACACGTTTTGTTAAAAAGGTCCACAGTACCCATTCTCATATGAATCTTGCAAATCTGGACAAAAAATAGGCACCAAATGTCGTGCTTGCGTGGAAAAGAAATGATGACAGTTACTGAAAAATAGGCATGGATTGGTTTTAATAGTGCCATTGAAAACTTTCTGGGAAATTACAAGGATACAAATTAAAGAAATATTGCAGCAGATATGTTTAAGAAATTTCAATAACAAGGTTGCACTATGAGTCAGAAAGTACATTTTGTCCACTCTCATTAGAACTATTTTCCAGAAAATCTGAGCTATGTCTGCGAGGAGCTGTATCAGGGGTGGGAAATACGTACATTTCAAGGAAAAATGGAAAGAAAAAATGGTATAATGTTCAAATGTATGTGTTTATTAGAACAGGTGTGAAGCATTAGTTTATTATAAAGAGTGTTGAGTTGACAGTTGTTGGTTTATTAATTTTTATTTAATAATATAAACATAAATTCGATAGAGCAGAGCATAAAAAGTTATATTTTACGTTTCTTCTATTGTGAACGATTGTTATGTGATGAAGTAAAGCTAAGTACATATTCTGCTTCAGCTTACTCAAATTACGGATAGTGATAGATTAAAATAAAATCCCCAGAAAAAAAGATTAAATTTTACATATTAGTGATTGCTAAACAGTCAAGTATAGGGTTATGAACATTGATGAAAACAAACAAGTACAACAACGTTATGCTTATTCTTTACTAATATGCAATTTACCTATACATGTATAAGAAGTAACATTTCGTCTACCAAAAATTGCATCTTAAGGATACTTTTTTTAGACAGAAAATTTTTTATCGGAAAATATGTCCAGACATGCGTAAATCAAATTATAAAAGATCCAGTACGGCGTAATTGAACCTTTAAAATTGGTAAATCACTAACTATAGTTTCGTATACACTAAATTCCAAGACAGTTGTAAGTTTAAGTTTATATCACATCACAGAAATAATCGTATGCGAAACTAGTGAAGCAATAATATATGCAATATGTACTATTTAATATTATAGTATACGATTTAATTAAGTTTAAGCGAGTGGTGACAAACTGTTAAACCCAACCCATGGCGCGACAGCCCTTAGAGGGCCAAGGTCTACCAACCTGACTGCCGGTCTCACGCCCACTTACGCACGGCAGAGGTGGACGATCATCCAACTGATACTGAGAGGAAATGTGGTCAGCATCTCGGCATCCCCTGAAAAACTGTTAGCTTCACTGTTTCTCAAACGAGGATTCGCTGCATTCAATATTTTGTCAATCGCATAGCAACTGAAAGAAACATAAGACAAGAAGTCGCCGAGAAAGTTATGCCATACACATTTAGTCAAAGCTTGTAAAATATGCTTATACCAGCTATTTGTTACTGTTACCTCCTTTAATCTCTATGGTCGTATTTAGAGCCCTGGTTGAGAAGCAACTGATGTTAATTACTCTCAGAACTTAGATTTAATAGTTTTGCCGTAAACACAACCATAGAGCAGAGAATATTTCTCATTAAAGAAACATACATTCCTCTCTATAAGGAACAGAAACCAAGGCCAGAGGATTAAAGGCCTGGAAACCAAGTACTCAACTATCAAAGCACTTCTTAGAAATGTCCTGGTTAAATTTACTTTAAACGTTGCACTTTCTTACTGACGGGTGTTTGCCGACTGACCCGACTACCTGGTCAAATATCAATCGACAACAGTTTTCCCCTTCCTTTGAGTTCCGCACTGACACCGTTAACTAAGTGAAAGGAGGGAAATTGAAAAACTGACCTTTAGCAAGTAGCCAGGCCAGCCCGCATGAGTGTTATAGTAGCAGGCTGGATATTACGTAGTGTATTTTATTGATTAAATTAATTAGCTTTTTACGTGCCAGAAAAAGTTGCCTTTTATACTTCCTGAAAATAGAATACGGCTTGTTCGTAAAATGCTATATTTACCTCGATATACCACGTTGTATATCTATATTATAGGTACGTTATTTATTAGTTTTACGAAATATTTTATGAATATACCATAATATGTGGGTGTTACATTTAAAGATCACATTTCTTTAACTTGTTTTATTTTATTCTGTAATATAAGCTTAATTCGTTTTCTGAAATAAGGTAGTATCATATAGCGGCGATATTCTTAATGTTTCATGTTCGATTTAAAGAACTTCTCTATAAGATATTTATAATATCACTTTAGGATACTTATACACCTGTGAATGCAGTCAGTTTAAGATAAATCTCATCCTATGATCTTTGACCACGGTTTTCTTTCTCTGTGGTCACAACATATTTTCTTCGTAGAGCCGAACAACAGATCACATAAAATGGGGATTAATAAAAACTACTGCTGTTATCCTGTATTTTTTTCTTAAACTCAGTGACAGAAAAATTATTTCCACGTGTGACGTATCTATGCGCCCGAGTTCGAGCGCAATCTAAAATTCTCACGTCCGAAACTTTGTTATAGTATGTATTACAGCTCAACTGTGCAACGAGTGAGTTTACACTTTGTAAAACCCTTCCTGTTAGAAGGCTACAAAGTAAACGTCACGGGCTTACACGGCTTTTCAATTACAAACAAATATTCCATGGAGGAACAACAGGCGTATAAAGTTCATCAGCGATATTTTGTCCATAGTTTCTTCGTAGATAAACATCGCATTTGCTCTCTAGTATGAAAATGTTTAACTATTTACAAAATTATAAACTCTCCGCAGCTCAGTAAATAGATATTTTTACGATTTTTGCAATTTCTATGTAACGCTTGAGGCATAATGCAATTAGTTGACTTAGTTGTGAGTAATTTTAGGTTGGAAAGCAGAGAGAAAATGAACGCTACAAACTATTCTTTTATCCTTTGTAGCTTAACAAATGATATTAAATGTAAGCAAACATTACTTGCGTCAGTGTGATTTTACCTCTTATTTATTATTCCATTTCGTGTTATGGTAAGAAGCTCAATAAATGTTCATACAGAAACAACACTTCTATGTAATAAATAATAAGTAGTCACTTAATAATAAATATTCAATTTTAAAGCCATTAGTTCCCTTAACTTTCTCGAACCTGTAATATACATGGAATGTATTATTAGAATTGTAAGCTTTTAGTCATGTTTGCACATATTCAGTTCTTATAACCATACAGGAGTATTAAATTAAGTGATCGTGCTGGCCAAAGTCTTCGGCCACCTCGTCCAATCAACTGCTGTCCAGGTTTACAATTCAGCACGTCTCTAACAGTCACGGCGCATTGTTCATATTGCTCAAATCATATTCTGAGCCATCTATTACCTGAGAGGCTATTTGAAAATTTCAATAATGCAGTGTCCAGCATTTTATTGTATAAAAACAGATTTGTCCTACACCACCGCATTTCCTAAGCTTTCACAAAACTCAGGATCACCTGAATTATTGGTCTCTTGCATCCATGCTACATTTTGTTCATTAGTATGGCCTTCCGGGTAGGATAAACATTCCTTGCTGAAAATAATTGACAAAATAAATCACGATCATCGGTGAGTGGGTGAGTGAGTGGGTGGGTGGTTGGGTGGGTGGGTGAGTGAGTGGGTGAGTGAGTGAGTGAGTGAGTGAGTGAGTGAGTGAGTGAGTGAGTGAGTGAGTGAGTGAGTGAGTGAAAGAGTGAGTGAGTGAGTGAGTGAGCGAGCGAGCGAGCGAGTGGGTGGGTGAGTGAGTGAGTGAGTGAGTGAGTAAGTGAGTGAGTGAGTGAGTGAGTGAGAGTGAGTGAGTGAGTGAGTGAGTGAGTGAGTGAGTGAGTGAGTGAGTGAGTGAGTGAGTGAGTGAGTGAGTGAGTGAGTGAGTGAGTGAGTGAGTGAGTGAGTGAGTGAGTGAGTGAGTGAGTGAGTGAGTGAGTGAGTGAGTGAGTGAGTGAGTGAGTGAGTGAGTGAGTGAGTGAGTGAGTGAGTGAGTGAGTGAGTGAGGTTTTTAAGGCCTGCGATTGTAAAATCTGTCGATCAAATTATAAACTGAAGTCGCCAGGTATATCATTTGTATGCATAATCTGAACTGGCATCTTTTTGCCAGTGATTTTGATGTGATTTTGAAACACATTGTACAGATTTCTTATTGATTCCAATCTATCCTACCACAACGAAGGAGGCATAAGTATTCACACTGAATTTATATCTTGATGAACTGTTTATTAAAGCTACAACCTGAATCTTCTTTAACACCTTTACCTATTATGAAACAGATTGTCGCCTAAGACGAGGCACACTCTTTCAATTCATAATTGTATAGTATGCAGTTTTTATTTAGATTGGACCCAATTATCTTCGGAAAACAGTTCATGAGATCTTCCATAGCTTTTCCACTGTTATAATAGGTTACTTAACTGGATTCTTCCGAAGAAATAGTGTCATTAGTATTAATGCAAGAGTTATATAAAAGTTTTGAACAGGACCAATCACTTTTGATTTTCTATAGTTATTGATGCCCTTTGCAAGACAGAGTGCCTGTTAAAGTTTAAATTGAAGCATGTGACGTATAATATTACACTGGTTACGTATGCATAGAACGCCAAGGGCTAATTTTGTTGGATTAGGGTTACAGAGGCCGATACCACAAGGATGAGTTTCACAAGCTTGACAAACACTGGAGTAATCATCACGAGAAGGGCAGGTTTGCCAACTTCGGTCAAGGTGGTCAGCAATACCACAAACAACTTATTGTAAAGGATAAAGGGAAAAATAAAAAGGTAAGTGAGTCAAATTTTGTTAACGTTTCTTGTGTGTAATGCTTAGTATTGACATAGCATCTCACAAAGTACTATTACCTTGTATCTACTTTCTTTTGTTTTTCCCTGTCATTCCTCTTGAACACTACTAAATGTTAATGATTTGAAAGAATAAATTTACATATTGTATACAGTTGATAGAGAATAAAACAAATAACATTCTTTCACTGGTGTATAGTTTGGGGTGGTAGGTGATCCTATGTAATATTCCGTATACAGCAACACTTGTCCACAAGGAACCCGTTTTTCACTCCAATGTCATGCACCAACTAGTCAAGAGCCAAACATGCACACCTTGGCTAGAGAAAACGCCAGCGAATACATAATACTGTTCGTTCACTGACGTTTTAGTTAGTGGGTTGGGGTGTCCTTCCAAGTATGTGGGGGTTGAGCTAGTGGAGGGAGGGAGTGTTTACTTAGTCTGAAGGAAGTGAGGGAAGCACTGTTGCCAGTAATATTTGTTAATTCAATGCCGAGAGTTTTAGGATTGTGATCATCCGATCCCGAATGAAGTCGTGCAAATACTGTTAACTGTTTTCCAGTGTATGCATGGCATGCTCTGTGCCCCTTACCTAATAGACAAGCCAACCCAACCTTTTAGCTCTTTATTACATGACGGATTCTCCGATATTTACTTCCTTGGTAACTTACTTCGGAAGTAAAATACAAAGTAATTTCTCATTGAAAACTTTTTTTTCAAAATATTCTCTTTTGTTATCAATACACTTCTGCAACCGTTTGAACCATTTGTCAAAGCCTTTATTCCTCTGCAAAACTTGGCTTTTTAAGGCATCAACGGCTTCTGCCGATGAAAATCGTTGTTCACGCAATTTATTCTTGATGTTCGGAAACAAAAAGAAGTTTGTGTGGTTGCATTGTCTTGATGAAGAACGATCCTAAAGTTCTTGTTGGTTTTCCTTACTTCACCGAAGACTTCTGGCAAACAGATGGTTATATACCATTCATCATTGGTGGTTTTACGTTCCTCTAAAGAAACTGTTGCCACATAGCCAGTTTTGCTGAAAAATCAGGGGACCATTTGCCTCGAAGTGCTTCATGTGCGAACAACTTTTGTTGGATTTGCTTCATCTTGAAACAGCCACACAGTCAACTGCTTTGATGCACCGCCATTGTATTTCTTGAGCATTTTGTACAGTATCTTTTTGAGATTGCGTCAAATTATGTAGGATCCAACAAGAGCAAGCTTGTTCACGGCTAAATAATCGTTATATTTTATATATGCTGATGGAATTAATGTCTAGGTTTGCCTCAATCTTTCAATATGTCGCATGATGATTTTGCATTAGTAGTTTTTGTACAGCATCAGTGTTTTCTGGCACAAAAGCTGATTTTGGACGACCTACACGAACGTCATCATTGAGCAAACGGTGCCCACGATTATATTCGTTATACCAGCGTTTCATAGTGGCAAAGGATGTTCATTGCACGAACATTTTCATGAGTTAATTCCATACTTTTTTTCAGACGCAATCTTCAAGTTAATGTAAACAAAACAAATGATGCTCTGTTGACAACATGTCCAAAGTATATTATGATCAAAATCTCAAACATTCCGTTGACAGATGGCACCTACAATATTCAGGGTTGCCAAGGCTAAAAATATATATAGTGCTTCCTCATATTTTGGAAGTCGTTTACACTTGCATAGAAGTTGCCGAATGATGACTTAAAAGTCGTTTACCCTGGAAGTAGTTTTACTCTAGGTTGCTCAAAGGCATTTTCTCCAGTTTTAGCATTCTACCTACAGCTATTTTGTATTTTCCTATTTTTATTTCTGATCTATCAGTTTTAATATTAATATCATGTGTTTCTATTACCTACTACTTACCACACGTTTGTCACTGTGCATGGACATCTATCATTATCCCATCTCTCCCGAAAGTTTAAAACAAAAAAAGGCTACAAAAATGTAGTAATTGCTTCTAATGTTTGCAGGGAGGCTCCGAAGGCGACCATTATTCAAAAAAGAAGCAACACGGCGGAGGTCATCACAATTCCGATCATAAAGGACATCATTCAGACGGAGGTCACAGTTCACATCATTCACACGATAGCCAGTACAAAAAACCTACCAAATAAACTTCATTTTGTTTAATTACGTTTATATCATTCTCCTGTATACCTATCCCTCATTTCCAATTTCAGTTATCTTGTGAGTTCATTGAACGACAGTAAAAGCTTTCCGAGAATGGTATTGTCATGATGTATCGATCTATAGGGACTGTATCTCGAAACAACTGAAACAAATGTTTATTTTCCACCTTCCTCCTATGTGACTATTCCATAAAGCTTGATGTAAATTTATGGCTAAAGTAAATTTTGTTGTGCCTTTAAAGCTATAATCATGAAAATTTAATCACATGCTCTAGCCTAATAGGAAATCGGTCAGGGTAAATTACCTGGATAAGGTTATTTCCGGATTTTTACCTTATCCTGAAAGACGAATATCGGGTAACCCTAAGCTCTATGGACCCTGGACACATTTGAGCACCACTTCACCCATTTCATTCATCATCCGGTATCACTTAACGTTGAAGAACGTAAAATTACAAACAAAACTAATAGGAAATCTATACTATATTAAGACTACTGAATCAGGAGTTATTATGTAATTCATTTTAAATATCTATTCAAAAACCTTAGTGTCATTTCTTTTCGAAATCAACAGCAGTTTCTTTACATATGTATAAACAATAGTATTTCCGGATTTTAACATAGCACAAAATACTTTAAATTTTCATTTTAAATGCTGTTAGAAAAAAACCTTTACACAACAATTTAGCAAAATACTTTTCATTAATGCATTTTGCACTGCACGCTCCAACAGTTTTAATTTAATACGTAAAAAAGCCAGCAACAGTGAAGCAAAAAGTACTACATAAAGTATAATTATTTGTCATAAACTTCACATATATTTTAAGAAGATTTATGAAGATTTCCTCGGAATTCAAGAGGCTAGTTTCGCAAACTAGTTTGACGATGCAAAAAAAAGTTTGCGAAACTTGTCTCTTGAATTCTGTGGAGATCTTCATCAATTTTCTTAAAATACAAGTTAATTTTGTAACAAATAATTATGTTTTATGTAGTTTTAATTTATTTTTGAGAACATGTACTAAGGGGATGATTACATGAAGTAAATAACAATAACTGAACCAAGAAAATTAATAAAACCAATACTTGAACCAATAAAAGAACCAAGAAACAGAACACTTAGAAATTCACTCGCTCATTTATTCTGCCTGATGTGTTACAATACCATGATTTTCTCTGCCCATTGCCATTTACTTGATTATCTATTTTGCCGATTATTATTGTTAACAAAGTCTTGGTTTTTGTTAATCGATATAATTGTCTTCAAATGTGATTTCATTATGATTTCTTCAGTTAATCAGAAACTAGCACAATAGTAAAGTACTTAAAAAGGAACTCTTTATATGTATCCTGGAGTTCATATGTTGAATAGTCCTTGTATTTTTCTTTTATGATAAAAAGGAATACAAACTTAAACTTCCAGAAGTGTTACGAAAAGAATTGTAAATGACACAAATTAGATTTCTTTAACTCTTTCATCGTTCTGCGGTTCTGTAGTTAAATAGCAATGCACTTAGAATGAAAACAGCTCCATAGGTTCTTCACAGAAATACACTATAAACACTTGTTCCTTGAAAACATTTCAATTAATATTGAGAGACATCAAAATGTATATTTTTGTGATTTCTCGATATCTTTTTTATGAAATTTGTTTTGTCTATCAAAAAAAAATGTTTATTTCAAAAGGTAAGAAAAATGTTATTGTTTTCGTCTTTTTTTCTACTTTGTTATATAACTTATTCTTTTCGTGTTTTTGTGTGTTGAATATCTTCTATTAATTTCTTATGCTTCTGCAAGTTATGCTTTCTTAATATTCTTTGTCAAAAATCTTTGCTAAGCACGAGATCTAGTAAGAATTTAGCAAAAATATAATAGGAGTCACAATGTGATGGCTTTAAAAGTTATTCTCTTTGGTTGAAAACAAAAAGGAAAAAACACTAACGATGTGCAGTAAAATAAAGAACTTCAAAATTCAAACAAATTGTAAAAACTGACATTTTTTAAATTTGTTTCTCTTATGATTTACCAATTATTCAAGAGCAATTGAAAATGGTCAGCACTTTACGGGTTATTCCAATAAAATGTAATATATAAGTTCTATTTATCATGAGAATATCTTATAAATTTTAGGGAAAAATCGTAAGAAGCATGTTTTAGAAAATACAAAATCTGTACAATCTTTTCATCTGAAGGTTAGTCTTGATTGAAGGAATTCTACTAAAAATTGTGCCTCATACGTGTAAGACGCTTAAATTAGAAGTTAGGTATTTAATCAATTTTATATTTTTTATTTAAGTTATTCATAGATCCATTCAATTACGACTTTTGTTTTTTCAAAAATGTTGCTGTTTTATTATTCAGCGAGGCTCAAAAGTAAAATTCCGGTACTCCCCGGTATTGAACTTTTTATTGCACTGTTCCTCTATTTCTACGGGTAAGCACTAGAGATGTGATCCAACACAATGACATTTTAATAGTTACGTTCATTCAAATCGCAGCATTTAGCCTGTCATGCCAAAGGCACGATGTTCAATAACATAACTAACAATAGAGTTCAGTCGATATTATAGCAGGCCACGGCCGACGTGTGTTGTCAAGATGATGACGATGATAATGCAAATCGAAATGTCCTGCGCGCTTTGACCTAGTGTCCTCAGTTTGTTTTGGACATTGCTGAGGGCAACATTATCTTCACAAGGTGAGTACGAAAACTTTTACATTTTACTCCGTAATTTCTGTTGGAAATGTCAAGCATTCGTTGGAAAGTCTCTGTACTGTTACCAATAGCAAGGGGAATATCCCTTTTATCCATGGAATTAATCAAACTACCAGAAAGATAATTTTCTTAAAACATATGCTGATGACATAAGCGTTTATTCACTCATACTCGTTACAGTGCTTATTTTTATGAACACGATATAACCCTAAAAAGCCCATGTGTTACATTTACATGAATTTCTCTACCATTGTCACTATAGAATGTCTTTTAAATTAATATAACAACCCAAGCGCTAAGATTTCCAATTCTGATTGGGCCAAGGGTTTTCAAAACTGTGTTATAGAATTTTGTTCCAATAAAAGTTTAAATGGAACCATCACAGCTATTTATATTCTGGTTCCCTTTAATAATCTAAGCAAACTTCAGTAAAACATTTTGTTTAAAATTAATTGTGAGGTGTCGTGGCATGTTTTATTGAAGTTAGTACAGCTCATGGATTTGAGGAGGCAAGCGTAATAAAGTACCAAAGAAAAAGGCGTGTGTATTGTGGTTTCAAAGTCCCCTGTACTCTCGAAGTACAATACTGTGTGTAGTTGTTTTGCTGATTATTTACACTGGTTCTTAAAAACTGAGAAATATGGCAACTTTTGAAGTAGAGCGACGTATGAAGGCAAAATTACTGGTGAATTAAACTGTCATTTGATAAGATAAATTCAATATCAGCATCATAGTACACCACCACATATTTCAATATATACTCAAGTGTTAAATCAGAAATTTAATTATTGGACGTGCTAGACTTACACATGCCCTCCTAGTTCACCCGACGTACGTAACACCTTCGGACTGCCTTTTCTGGGTATACATAAAACACAAAGTCATGTTTACAACATATCAACCAAAAAGAGTGTGAAATTTCGAATAGATGAAGCTTATCGCACTATTACCCCTTTAAGTTCTTTAATAGTTACAAAAAAACTTCCAAAAGATTATAATTGATTATATTTTGAGCATTTAATAAAGTAATTTAAAGTAATTATGAGTACTTACTGACTTACTTATTTCTTTATTACACTTATAGTTTAGGTTCTTCAATGGAAACATTTTATAATTGCTCAATATTTCATTTTAGAAAAAAAAAAATGTATTTTAATAATAAAACTCGCTTAATTTGTTAAGGGAAAACAGAACATAATAAATTGGAAGATACCTTGCTCCAATAAAATCTAGAATTCTTGGCCTTTATTTGTTTTTGTTTCTTGGTCTCTCCATCCTATTCATTCAAGAAATTTTAACCTGTAATATTTTCTTGAGCCTGTATTTCACCTTAAAAGGTTTTCACAATTAGTTGTATTACATATTTCATTGTAGATATAAAGAGGAAACAACAACCTGAAAGGAAAACCAACTTCTTAAAGGGAGAGTCGTTATATGTTAGCTTTGAAATATCATGTATCATTTGGTTCCCAACACCTGGGATAAATGAATGATGGAGCAATTGGTGGAATGATGGTGAGGAAATCGGAGGACCCCAGCGCCATGTTGTCCACACAAATCCTACTTTGCGGTATCCTGGGATCGAACCCGGGCATACCTAGGTGAGACCCAAGTGGTCTAACCACTAGGCCGATGGCTCGGCCTATATATATTTAGACACGTGTTTTGTATACATATGTGCGTGTTTCACTCTTCTCTCTGTTTCTCCCTACCCCCGTTCTATCTCTCTCTCTCTCTCTCTCTCTCTCTCTCATCTTCATCTCTCTCTCTCTCTCTCCTCTCTCTCTCTCTCTCTCTTCTCATCTCTCTCTCTCTCTCTCTCTCTCTCTCTCTCTCTCTCTCTCTCTCTCTCTCTCTCTCATCTCTCTCTCTCTCTCTCTCTCTTCTCTCTCTCCTCTCTCTCTCTCTCTCTCTCTCTCTCTCTCTCTCTCTCTCTCTCTCTCTCTCTCCTCTCTCTCTCTCTCTCCTCTCTCTCTCTCTCTCATCTCTCTCTCTCTCTCTCTCTCTCTCTCTCTCTCTCTCTCTCTCTCTCTCTCTCTCTCTCATCTCACTCTCTCTCTCTCTCTCTCTCTCTCTCTCTCTCTCTCTCTCTCTCTCTCTCTCTTCATACATACACACAAGCATTAGATTTTACTTATAGCAAGTAGGTAAGGCAATTCATTGCAACCAAAATGCTAAAAAAAAAAGAAACAAATTACAATGCACCTTCTTTACTCAAAATAATTGTTTTAATGTAATGCTATCCTAGTTACTTCAGTTAAAACATTTGTTCTTACATTGTTTGGAAACTATGTTTGATATTTTATTCGGTTATAAACCCTAAATAACCAGCTTGTTATTTAAGACTACTTCAGTGTCGTATGAAAACATTTGGTTATTATTATTTTCTTCAAAATGCCTCTAACAATGTTCTATTAAAATAATAAGAGTTCGAGCTATATGCATATAAAATATATGTGTTGAATTTCCTTTAAATTCTCCTTGAAATTTCTTCATTGTAAACGAATTTTAAAAATTCTGAGATGATACAAAAGATATAGAAGTCGTTAGTCATACATTGGTATAATTTTTTGTAGCGGGCAACCGAGATATTCCTTTTATAGGTTTGAATTGTCTAATACCTATCTCTTTCCGCGCCTCATGGTAATGCAAAGGAAACAGACTTTCAAAAGTCATAAAAAACCCTCTTAAATATTTGATTAATAAATCTATTTTTCCAACTGTTGATCTCACTAGCGTGAAGTAGATGGGAGAGTAACCTTTCTAGAATTGTTTGATGCTGAATGATAGAATAAATGTTAAGATTGAGCCTACAGTTAATTGGTTAAGAACTTTTATTGGACTCTTATTAATTCCAACGTTTTCTAATAGATATTATTTTGCTTTCAAAATATTGCTTGTTATGTGTTTCAATTTTCCAAAGGTTAGCAAGCCACATTCATTTGTCTCTCGAGGTCACACAAAAAGTTCCAATTATTAACTTCGTATATTTAATTTTGAGATAACTGAATGTCTTCTGGCCTTCTGTGTCCTTTCGGAAAAGTAACAAAATATATCAGGGGAAGGCAGGTAGTGCCGGTGTGACGTCAATTCCATCAGCTTTAACCGCCAAATATGCCGCCGAACGAAAGGCAGGTTAGCGTGTGACGTCAGCGCGCTGATTTCAGCTGCCCAAGAGGAAGGTAAAGTTTCATGTGTTGGGGTTCCCACAGCGTAGGAAAGACAGGAAACGTATCGGATATTAATAATATGTACAATTTACATCTTGGGTGTTGTAATATTAATACTGGCTGTTTTAATTACATAATTGGTCAGAGTTTATAAACAATTATATTTTGACTCTGTTCTATGAGAAAATATATAAAACTTCAATTTGTAGTTTATCTGAAGGTCAGGTATGTTATAAAGTAAATAAATAAAACATAAAGTAACTTTCTCTGCAAATTAGAGGAGACCCATTCAGAACAAAATTACGTGGACATTTTCCGACACCTTCTGTTTTGTTTTTCAACTAGTTTATCAATGTCAGGACGTAATGGGAAATTTGTATTCGAAGGCTGCATGTTAGACTGTGATACGACAAGGTACTTCGGGGTTTGGATTTAGCTAATTTCATAACAGAAAAAAAAAATTCGCACACAAATGTCGAGCCAAACATACACAATGTCCGTGTGGCAAGTGAATACAACCTCGGAAATCTGATTTGGGGGACTTTCTTGTAAAAATCAGCCAAGTCTTTCTTGTGTGTATATTTGTCCTTCAATAAATCGTCACATTGTAAATTTAACAGTCCCACCTGACTCAACCCTCAGATTCTGTACTCACTGCGCCATTTAAATAGGTAACTTGGTACTACACAGCTCTTGCCTGACGTCACACGCACTGCAGGTCTAGCTCCCAGCTGAAATTCGTCACAATTCTCGAAGCTGTCTTCCTCTTAAATAGATATTGAAATCAATTCTAATAACATTTATCATAATAAATGCAGGAAAAACAGTTTTATAAATAATTTGGGTAGTATAAACAAATAAGGATGATAAGGGTTAGATAAAATCCTGTGATTCTGACACTTCAGGGTTTTATCATAATACCTGACACTTTTAAAGTAAACAGCTGTTAATTCGGTAGCACCCGTACGTAATTCAAGGCCGCAAGTTTAAATCGTCTCTATATAAATCTTCACCCCTAATTAGTCCCTAAAGCTCAAGGTGTTTAGGAATCCACAGTAAAAGCTATAGGTCCCCTCCTTACTGCCCTGCCAAAAATTATGGGACCCGGTTCCCCCGAAAGTCATAGACTATTTGAGGATAATTGGAAACGAATTAAATTCAAATAAATAATATGAGATCTTATCTCAAGTATAATTCAACACTAACTGCAATTTTTTGAACATAGGTAAAATAACCTGCCATGATAAATTCCTGCACCGACATAATTTTAGATATATATTTTCAGAAATTGCCACATAAATTATAGCTTCTATAACTTTCTGTACATTTAAAACAAAACCACAACCTTTGTGGTAAACAGTTTTCGAGATGTAAAACTTCCACTGAGCCAAAACACAGTAAATTATAATAAAATAATTAAAGTGTGCAAATGCTTTCGTGATTAAGTACAATAAATTGTATAGCATTACCAAACAAAACAAGGATATCTTAATGCATATCTAAAATTTAAAAGCAGAAAATGAACAAATGAAGGGAATACGTTAGTTATTTAGTCTCTAAGAGTGTGTGTCCACTTCAAATTCATACGTCCAACGAGAGAATGAAGTACCGTATCACTCCGCGTCCACATGCGTTCGGAATGACAGTACTGTTACCGCTTCGTTAAGTATAATATTAATAAGTATTAATAATATGAATATGCATGTTAAACACAAAAAAAACATATTTATTCAAGCCAACCCTTAATCGCTTCGTTAAGTATAATATTAATGTAAATTTTCGACATTAAAGGCACACTTTTTCGAGCTAAGTATTACATAGCACACTATTACTATCCATGAAAATTAACTGCTACTTACGTATTTTTCGTACTCTTTAGCACGAGACTTGATCATTGCCAGCACTTCTGCCTTAACATGTCCCTCGTGGGAAAATTATATTGTTACTCTGTAGCCATGTTATGATGTCACTTGTTATTTGGTATACGTTCTGAACTCACGTTTTAGTAGGGGACATTGTCCATCACAATAACGCTATTCGGTTGTCATATGGGGAGAATTTTTTCAAACCAGGATTTGAAAACGTCGCCATTCATTTCTTCATGATAGTCTCCAGTTGTTTTGGAGACGAACACAATCTCGCCATCCTCGACAACGCCATGATCTCTTCCTATGTGCAAAACTGTAAGACGCTTACCCCTCCCCGTAGGATTTCTAAGTCCTGCACTTAAAACAGATCTAAATGAATTTTTTTTCCACTGTGGTGTCAGTCCATACTTTGCTTGTCCTATGTCCCTCGTCAACCCACATCTCGTCTAAATAACATATTTTCCGCGCTTTACCGGGTTACTTCAATATGCGTGCGCAGCAAACTAACTTAACTATTTATTAGTATATACACTTTTATAGTTGAAATATGCTTAATACGCACTTGTTGTGCGCTTTTGCAAAACAAACTCAGACGCCACACCTCAGTAGCAGTACTTTTTCAAGGGACTATTTACACGGCGGAAGCTTCTTGGAAATTGTGAAGAAGGCGCGCTACGATCAACGGTCATGTGGTTCTGTTTACATCTACTTTTATTCTCCCGCTGTAAGCAGTATACTTATATAGTTTGGATTATTATCTTATATACGTTATATTTATCATTATGTAGCTTCGTCTAGTGTCCTGCGCCGTGGCGTAGTGGGGTAAGGCGTCATGCTTTGATTCCCTGCCACGGAATGCATCCCACGATCGATCCCACCCCTGGGGGGGCGTACGGATTTTAAGTCCGGGTATAGGACCGGTGCCCACTCAGCATCCTGAGAAAAGTGAGGAGCTACGCCAGGTAGCGAAACCTGGTTGCTGGGGGTGTCGAGATAGTGACCACATCTCCTCCCCATATCGGTTGGATGATCGCCCACCTCTGCCTTGCATATGTGGACATGAGGCCGGCAGTCAGGTTGGCAGGCCTTGGCCCACTAGGGCTGGTATGCCACGGGTTAGTTAGGTTCGAGTAGTAACGATGAAGTTCTTGCAATGGTAAGGGAAAAGAAGAATCACAAAGCCTCAAATGTAACACTTATACATAGAAGAGTGTGACCATGGAACATGTACAAAATAAATTATTCGTTTACCCAACGCCATTGTTCCTTATCTTTCTCTTCCTCCAATTCTCTGGTTAACATTATTTGCTGTATTTCACTTCTCAGATAATTCTGGGACGTTCCCTTTTTCTTTTCAAGTGTTATCTTGAAATATTCCCTTCCAGCATTCATTTCGAGCCCATAGTATTTCAACTGTTTGCGTTGTATATCGTCTAGTATGCTTCCATGGATGTTCATAATTTATCTAATTCGTATCTTAGCAACATTCTCGTCAGTCCGTTTTAATGCTGTTTCTCTCCTGCGATAATGCTCATACTTTTTATGCCAAAAGTACAATACTTTTAACTCAGATATTATATGACTATGAAAAAGTACACTTTTGAATGTCTCTATTCACGAAAATTGCATTGAATTTAAATATTATTTTATTTGTTTTTTTTTCTCGTATTCCTTCTTTTACTTCATTATTCTGTTTTCCTGTTGAGCCAACTTTTGTACTGAAATTCCGAGTTGCTTCTATTACTTATTTTTATATTAATAATTCAGTGTTATCTTCTCCTAAACGCACATATTTTCTTTGGTTCATACTAGCTTCTAGTTCTCACTTATTATAAAATTGTTTCAATTTGCCTGCTATTTATAGTAAATTATGTACATCTTGTGCAGCATTGTAGATATGGTGTGAAATAATATGAAACTCAACTATGAAATTTGGTATACATTCTACTTTCGTGCTGTAGAAGTGCTGTTTAGAGGCACTTGAATGTGATGAATAAAATTGGTAAAATGTTGCTTAAATGAGGACAGGGTCCACACAGCTTAGAGTTACCAAACATTCATCTTTCGTCTAAGGGAGATCCCAAAAAGGACCTTATCCCAATAATTTACCCTGACCAAGATTCGAACTGGGAACCTCTTCAACTTGAGGCACAAACACTACCACATGCGCTACAGAGGCGAACCTGGCAATATGCTAATAAAGATATTAAGCAATTATAGTTTGAGTTACGGGGAAAACATGCTACTTTAGTCGTTTATTATTTAGTTATTTTGCTTCTATGCAGCAACAAACGTTGATATCAGTGTTAATAAAGTTCTGTTTACTCTTTTGTTATAAATTTCTGCCTTACTATGTGTTTAATAAATATCATTTAAGCTTTAATTTGCACCCTTTGAGTATCTTCCCACATAAAGCTCTACGTAATACATTCCGTTGACCTGGGCGCTCATCGGGTGTTCCCCTTAGCTTTAAATCCCTTAAGGCTTGTTGTGCATTATCCGATAGTGTATGGCTGTCAATCATAATAAGAAATTGTATGATATTCTGAACTACTAATTTCTGTTTCGTTTCTACACCATTTTGTAATCTTCGTGTGGTTATTATTTAGCAAAAGGAGGAGTGGAAGGAGTTTAGCAAAAGGAATGGACCGTGGTTTCGCAAGCCCAAGTACAACAATAAATAATATGAGGTGCACGAGGTGCAGTAAGATTTTCCTTGACACTCTTTGTACATGCGTGTAGAGAGAATGCAATAAAATCATTTCTATATTTATAACTTGAACTTTCCTTCTTTATTCAGAAGGAATTTTATACAATTTCATTTAACGAGTAAAGCATAAGATTAACTGCCTTTTTGCATCATGGAGCCTACTCTAATGCTGATTCTGTAACTACTCTGCTAGCCCAATCCGTAACGGTGTAAACTGCTGTGTCAAAGGTCATGGGTTCTGTTCTTAAATTGCAGTTAATTTTTTCACTTCGTCTTTTTAATGCGTAAATTCTAATGGGAAGAAATGGCATGATTCGCAACTAACTGCCTGATTAATAGCAGCATGTGAGGTTGTTTGACACACACAGGGAATTTTGGAGAGTACGACAGTCGTTCCATCGCCGCTGTCGACTTACACTGAAAGCGCAGGTCGCCATTTCGAGCAGTTCCTATAAACCTGACGTAACGAGTTATATTTCCTTTTTGTTTTATATAAGTTCGTTCAGCCTTTAAACCACCTTCCATTTAGATGTACAATATGTGAAAGTATTAAGCAGGACTCAAACTTTGTTAGAAAGAAATGTAATCAATTGCATTACAAGGTGAAGTTCATCATCATCATCATCATCAACAACAACAACAACAACAACAACAACAACAACAATTCTTCATGGTTTAGGAGAGTTCTGCTGTTCCGGCCTCATATTTCTTCCTATCGCTTTAGTGGTGTTGCTGTTGTTCTATAACCCAAAATTTTGTATTTGTAAGACTGTAATGGAACGCGAGAGTTATCCATTCTTTGTAAATGGCTTTTCCATTTTTCTCTATTTGTATGTTTTCTTGCAATGAGAATATATCTAAGGTGAAATTAAAACATAAAATCCATATATACAAGAACTAAAAGCTTAGACAAAATATTAAAAAGTAACCAAACGAACAAACAAACCAACAAAATAAATAAACAACAAAGTGAAGGAGACTGGAGCTCTACTTTTCACTTGAAACCTAATTTATGACCATTGCGCCAGAGGGAGCGCTCCGACAAGTCTCTTCATTTTGTGTTTGTGCGCTCAAGTGGTATCATCATTAGCACTGGCGCACTGGCACTTAAGAAACTTATAGACGTAACTTCTAAATTTTAAACAACAGATCATAAGTCTCTGATCTCAAATTACTCGTTTAAGATATCTCCAATTGCTCATAGAAAATATTTTGGTGTGGTTCATTAACACCCTGTAAAAAATATATAAAAACAAACGATAGTTTGAAGAGAAAATATATGAATGTAACATTTTGTTATTTTATTACATATTTTGTTCAAATTCGCAAAACACACCTTCAAATATCATCTCAGCTGACCTCCAAGTATATATCACATAACAATATTGTCGCGGCAACGCGCACAAAAGTTCCGGTGCAGAGAGATAAGCGTGGCTTGTGTACACAAAGAGCGTGCAGATAAAGATAGACGGAGATAAAAGGCTGTCCGTCACAGATAAAGTTACGCTTCTGGAAGGCTCGGGTTTCGTCTGGTGATAGAACATTCGATTTCTAGATTGTTACAGAACAGTCTCGAATTATCAATGAAGCATTTAAGGAAGCGACGACTCGCCAAAAGTCAGTCGTAAACAGGAGTAATCAGATATTGTAACGAGAGTTGATGTAAACATGTGTAATCAGAACACTGTTTTTAGTGGTCATCGACCTTGGTAGACAGTGATTGAGTATGTAATGCTGCTACTGAAGGAATGAACAGAGTGTATTTCTACGGAAATAAAGAACATTTTGAATTTCTGCAAGTTGGACTGTTAATTCTACGAACCTACAAGTTCACAATATGTTCTGTTTATCCAATTAGGAGTTAATATAAGCTTATGGGTCCATTATATGCGGGTTTAACTGTTTCATTTGTATAATAGAAGTCAAATCATGCACTTAAACTTGGAATGCAACTAAGAATGTTTATAATTAATGAATAATTCTTTAACGTCGTTTCTATTAATTTTAACCATGAAAGTCACTCCTGTTCACTTCCACACTTATGGTTCAAGACTTAAGAGAACAGGGTAGGATTCCAGTTCTTAAAAAAAAAAAAAAAAAAAGTTTTCGTCCCTCTCGGGAATAGAAATCGGGACCTAAGTAAATGTTTCCGGTGCAATGGACCTAACTATAATAATATGGTGCTCAACGCTGCTTGTATTATAATCTGTAGTGCCGCTGGGAGAATGCTTATTCCGAGATATGGCTCCATAATTTCATCATTTAAAATGCCGTATAAATTTCAAATAATTGTTTTTAAAGATGCATCCTTAAACAGGTTTAATCTATACCATAGACAGTTCTTTCACCACTGGAAAGTACTAATATTCCCGACGGATATAAGTATTGTCACAAGCATTGTTACGGCTGGCGCGCACAAAAAGACAGATTAGGGCAGCGCGGAGATAAAAAGTTTGCCGAAGCAGATAAAGATGGATAACTGGAATGTTCGTCTTTCTAGTGCCGTCTTGTTTGTTACAGAACATTCGATTAATTTCTAGAACAATGTGTAGAGGTATAGAAAGGAAGCTGCGACTCATTAGTTGAGAGTCGTAGTCGGAACTTCGTCCGCGTGCAGCTGTGTTTTGAAAGTGAACTCTTTTGTTTGTGGTCGTCAACCTTGAAGATTGTATTGGTGTATGTTATGTAATTCTGCTGCTGTAAGGGTTGACCAAAACGATTTTCTAATGAAATAAGAAAAATTTTTAATTTCTGCAACCTGGACTTTAATTCTACGAACCCAGGAAGTCACAGTATTAAAACATCTAACTGCATCTTCTAAATACTAAAGATTAAAAAGAATTGGCAACCCTGCATATTATAATACGAAATTGTGCAGCCATTAAAGGACATATTTGAGACGGCATTATTAATTTTTGTATCTTTGTTTATGAAAAGAGAACAGAATTTCAAAAGAACCAGCTTTGAGAGAGTCACATAGCAACCAGATCTTAAAATTTGTATTGTCGATTAATGCCATATTCCCTTACCGTACAGGAAAAATTAGCAATAAATATTGCTTATCTTGAGTAACATAAAATAATAAATAGAGGAATGAGCGTTTGTAAGAATAGTTTTACAAGAATAGAGCAAGTCATACGCTTAAAATACATCAGATTTCTTTTAGAATTCATCGATTGTCCGATTTAAATGAACAAGTTGCGGATTTCCAAGACAACTGACATGCCTGGTGTTAAACCAGTACCTCTTGATATAGTACAGCCATGTATGTATGTTCACAGGATCATGGAAATGTTCAATTGTTCTGTGAATTTGTTATTTATAACACCGAAGCTTTAGCTTCCAATAAAGTGAAATGTAGTGCATATTAAGCTTCTCTCCAGGGATACCGTTTGTTTTATTTCTGTTTTTGTTCCCATTATTTATCTCGCCTGATTATTTCAAACGTATATCCACAAGGGGACAAGCCCCATGACGTTAGTTCCGTTGCGTAGTCGTGAAAAGATATACAAGCGTTTTATTTTCCAGAGATTACAGTCCTGATGGTGAGTAAATAGCGTTTTATATCGAACGACAATCTCATTTACGATAACTGAATGGTCCATAGAATTTGTGCATCGATGCAAAACATTTTATAAAGCCATACAAACTTGCCCAGCTGTTATGTTGCACATATCAGTGACACACTTTAAACATGAAAGGATATTCATCTCATGTTATATCCAAGCAGTCGTTTTCATGAATGATGACACGTTTACACTGATCAAAAAGGTATTTTGTGCACTAGTTTAGTGTGGCTATTTCACTCTTATACAACGTTTGATCAGTAAGAAGCTACCAAATGATGTGCTTCAACCACTCAGGCTGCTTATGCCACATTTTTACGTTCTCCCTAGCATTTGTCTGCTGTTATCAACTCCCTTCATCTATTAATTGCTCACTATCATTTGTTTTCCGCAAAAGCATTCAAAGATAGCTTCACCAAAACATTACGACAAAGATATTCAGATCTTTTCATTCTCTTCGCAAAACGTATGCTGAGAAATCTGTAAGAAAATGAAGAAAAACTGAAGCACAAGGAATATCTTAACGTGGAAAAAATACAATAAAAAGGAGAAGTTAAGGAGAAAATTGTGTTTTAAAATTTCACACACAATTCAGTCATACTTGTGTTTAGAATTTATGATCATTTGGATATTAGACATTGATTTTACAACTTTTATTGAAATTTTTACTAATTTTGTTTCTAAGATGTAGCAAAAATTTAATTTTGCGTACATTTGAAAGATCTTCTACAGTCACTTCACAATACATAAAATAATTACTGTAAAAATAGACCTGCTAAGATACAGTAATCTTACTGTAAAATAACTTGAATGAATGGCAATCCACAAACACAATATCTGTATCTCAAATACAGATTGTTTAATTGAAATTAATTGTCCTTTCACACTGGCCGTGTGTAGGCTAAAGTGTGAAAACGTAGAGTCAGACTGAAAAATTCAATGCCATAGACGGGATTTGAACTACGGATCTTCTGGTCTCCGTCCAGTCGCTCTAACCATTGAGCTACTATGGCCAACGCGCCGATATAACATTAAATTCTGCATCTGACTCGTATTTTTCCCGTAAACCACTTAGGAGTTCTCTTAAACACATGAGACAACTACCTTAATGGCGACTTACTATATGTAAGTACATGTAAGTAGTTCAATGGTTAGAGCGGCTGGACGGAGACCAGAAGATCCGTGGTTCAAATCCCGGCTATGGCATTGAATTTTTCAGTCTGACTCTAGGTTTCCACACAGCTTGTTTAGTTTTAATTTCACTTTTATAGAATATTATGAGGTACGGAAATGATCATTTCTTCCACACTAGCCATGTATAGTCTAAGGTTTGAATGAATAGTGCCAGACTGAAAAATTCAATGCCATAGCCGGGATTTGAACCACGGAACTTCCGCTATCCGTGCGTTTGCTCTAACCAACTGAGCTACTATGGCCAACTTGCTGACATGACATTAAATTCTCTGCCTCATATGTTTCCCAGTAGACCACTAGGGGTTCTCATATGCTATGAGACACGCACCTTTTGTGGCGACTTGCTATGCTGTAAGTACTTAATTCCCAGGCTTCATAGTTAAACCACTATGTTATTCAAGTAAATTGATGGAAATAATCATTTATTCCACACTAGCCGTGTGTAGGCTTAGGTTTGAATGAGTAGAGCCAGACTGCCACACTGACCATGGCATGTTGGCCATAGTAGCTCAATTGGTTAGAACAACCGCAAGGAACGTGGGAGATCCGTAGTTTAAATTTTTCAGTCTGGCACTATTCATTCAAATCTTAGCCTACACACGGCTAGTGTGGAAGAAATGTTTATTTCCATCAATTTGACCTAAAATAAAAGCATATTGGTTTAATTATGAAGCCTGGGACTTAAGTACTTACAGCATAATAAGTCGCCACCAAAGGTGTGTGTCTCATAGCATATGAGAACCGCTAGTGGTCTACCGGGAAACATACGAGTCAGTTGGAGAATTTAATGTCATGTTGGCATGTTAGCCATAGTAGCTCATTTGGTTAGAGCAACCGCACGGAGAAAGGTAGATCCGTGGTTCAAATCCCGGCTATGGCATTGAATTTTTCAGTCTGTCTCTATTCATTCATAATGAGGTATGTTTATATAAAATTGTGCAATATTTGAATACAGTAGTTCAAACGTTGTATAAAACCTCCTCAACAATCCCAAAATTAATACAAGAATTTATTGCAGGAAGATGCTTCTACCCAGAGCGGTGCTGTTGGCCATATTGATAAAGTTCTGCTCTTCTCAGAAGACGTCTGCCAAATTCTGTAAGTAGCTAGTGAGATTTCTGGTGTTGTTATACGGTGGGGGAGGGTTAAAGTGTTATAATTTTAGTATGCACAGAGACGAATGAAAAATTATAATGCCAGTTTAGTGTGTGAACGTTTATTTCAGCAGGGAAACAAATTTTAAGCACTTCTGTCGCATTATAGCTAACGTACAAGACAAGTTTTGCTGACAGGACAACAAATTGTGCCCATCACCTTCCAGCCACAAGTTAGCAGTGCTCAATTTAATGTTTCTGCCTGACAATAATACAATGCTTCTTATTTCTGTTTAAGGTGTCTCGGAGGTCCAAAATAGGTATAAAAGTTTTTTTCTTATTAAAATACTACAGGATTAGTGATTCAAATGTTGTAATTTTTAAGTCTGTAAGTCAGTTATTACAGATTTTATGTAAGGATTATTGAAGTGATGCATTTGTGGTCGTGGTTGGTTTCATTTGACAGCTGTTTCACGTCAAGATTTTTATTATCTTCAAAGCTTCCGCAATTTTCTCTGAGTGGAAAATGTTATGGTATATTTATGCTTATGCAGCAATTTCTGGTAACACTGGAACAACATGGCTTCCTTGGCTTCTCAACTGTTTCCAGAGGTTTTTTTTTTTTTTTTTTTGTAATTTTACGTCCTCAACGTTAAGTCATATCGGACGATGAATGGGATGGGCGAAATGATGCTCAAATGAGCCCAGGGGCCATAGAGCTTAGAGTTACCTGACATTTGTCTTTCAGGATAAGCGAAAACCCGATTAAACCTTATCCAGGTAACTCACCCTGACCGAGATTCGAACTTGGGACCTCTTGAACGTGAGGCAGACACGCTACCACCACGCTACCGAGGCGGGCATTTCCAGAGTAACACGTGGTTTATCTTGCATTGAAAAACGGTTATAGTTTGTTTCTGAAAAGTGATATTTTGTCCAAGTTCCTTTTTTTTTTATAATTAATATGCCGAGATTCAGAGACGAGGTTTTCAAAAAACGGAAAAACGTTGCAAAACCACGTTCTGTTGTGAGTATAGTTGTTAATTCTGAAGCTGAAAAACAAAACATTTGTGACTAGTTAGAGTTCAAGACAGTAGATTGTAATAATTCTATGTCTGGCAGTTCCTCCAAGAAAGAACTGGGTGCAAGTGCTAATTATTATGAAGAATTATTGAGGTAAAATGATAAGAAGGTGTGCCAATGAAGTTGTAAATATGAAGCTTCTCACTTTTTTTTTTTTTTTTTTTTTAATTTACGTCCTCCAACGTTGTCATAAGGACGATGATTGGAATGGATGAAATGGTGCTCAAATGGGCCCAGGGTACATGGAGCTTAGAGTTACCCGATATTCATCTTTTAGGATAAGGTAAAACCCCGAAAAAAACCTTATCCAAGAAACTCAACCTGACCGAGATTCGAGCTCGTGACCTCTTGAACGTGAGGCAGACATGCTATCGAGGCGGGCTTTCAGAATAATGTGAGGGTAAAAAGTGTGAAGGGGGAATGCAGTTATCTGTAAAGAAACATATATGTTAGTGTTTCTTAATGCTCAATTTCTGGAATTTTAATTTTTTCTACAAAAGAATACATTTTCTCAGAAAATATTAAATCTAAAGAGCTCGAACTTTTAGCAGTTATTTATAAACATATTTTACACATTTTAACACAGTGGGTTTTTAAAATGTTACTTATTATTGAAGCAAGGATATAATTGTGACTTGTTTAAAAACGACAGTTAATAAAATTACTCTTAAATAAAAGCAAGAACAAAAAATACTGTGTTTAAATGTTCATAAATGTCCACTTATTAAGCAGTAGAAGATTCATTGTGATACTGCTAGTAGTTTCTGAGAAAATGTTCCTTGAACTTCTGGATTTTAACATTGTAAGTATACAGCCTTCTGGGTCACTTTAATCTTCTCAAAATCGTCGGAATATATAGTTCAGTTGTAATATATGCACTCGAGCGGGTGGTACTTCAACTATTTATTAAAAGTAGTATACATGTATTTTTCATAGACAAATGTTTAATTCGTATAAGACAATCTGAATTAAGTGTTGACTAAAAATCGTTTAAGGGTTCGAATTTCATGTTAAGTAATGCATATTCAGCTAAACATTTAAAAGAGCAATTTTAATACCAAATAAAATTAAAGGAGTTAAAGATAAAGGTTGGAATCTCTTACACATGCGTTTGTTTCGTTGCAATGCCACTCAAGTTGCCGCTGCGATATTTTTCAATATTTTTTGCTGTTTAAAAACCCTGGATGTGTGACAAACACATGAAACATGTATTATTAGTACTGTCCTCCACAGGAGAGATAGTCTCCGAGGCCTGAGACGCTGGGGGGTTGGCGAAGGTTCCCTGGACAGGTTTATGACATCCCATGTCAGGACAGTTACAGACCATTCAAAAACATTCTGACGGCTTCCACTGTTGTGAATGAATATTCTCGGTTTTAGTGTAAAGAGTGAATAGGGAGCATGTTTTTAACGGTTCTACTCCTTGTGTAGCAGGCGTTCCCTGTCACACACATTCGCTATCCTTGTTCCACTGTATAAGGCAGCACATTCCTTACAGGGATCTTCTTATCGATGCTGGACAGTATGTAGTAGCATATTATATTATGTTATATTACGTTATGTTGCATCATATTATATCTATTGTTAAGCAGTACCCTATAAACAGGAACCCTAAGAAAAACAAAACCTTTGGCAATCCAGTGAAAAAATGTAGAGTTGGCATTAAATTAAACATTCATTTAATTTCGAAATATCAATCAGATATGCAGATTAAAATTCGGGAACATAATCAAATAAACGTAACAATTAATCTGGAAGTTAAATTGTAATATTAAACAATATAGAAGAAATTCAGCTCGATGCAGCTTGTACTGCCCCTTCTTGGTTTTGCAGATCTTGATAACAAAACGAATTCTTTCATTAGGCACAAATTAAATTCTGAAAATATAGTGAATAAAATTAAACATTATCAACAACATTGGCTCCAAAATATTGAGAGTCTGCATCTCTTATTTCATATTTTTTCAAATATTTGGAAACTTGTTCTGGATTGTTCTAGAGAAAGTGATTTGTATCTACAAAATAGAATGTCAAACTGGGTAGACTACAGAATGACATAGTTTACGTAATAGTATTCCTATTGGTTATTATAATAATGTGATTACGTAATGTTGTGACGTGGACTAATGGGATAAAAGTAATTTAGATTTTCTAGAAACCTCGTGCGCAGAGATTCGAAAATATGTAGATAATTTGGCGCCATTCTGCACAAGATCATAGATGTGTTAAGACGTGTTTTCTTTGGAGCCGATCTGCAAGTCCACAGATTCTTAAAGTACAACGATGTAGTATTAATCTTTTTATGAAAGGAAATAATTCTCAAAATTTAACATTGTGAAAATATATACTGTCACCCAATTAACGGAAGGCAGGACCAACTGGCAGCTGGCTAAGGGACAGGAACCTTTCAGACCACGCCTACCCATTTATCTTGTAGCGCTGACGAGGGGATGGTTGGAAAAACATCACTAGCCAACTCTTTCCCCTCCCCTTGACGTCTGGAACAGTCGGGATGATTCAGTGAATCGCGAGACTTCCAGAAACAGCGATCTTCCCTATAAAAGGGACTGCAGTTGGCGAGTGAGCTGAGTTCTTGGCGAGCAGCCGTGAGGAGCGCCGAGTGAGTGAACGGACCGGAAGACTGTGTACGTGGATCAGAGGAGTTGTATGTAATTGTGAGTGTAGGGTGGACCTGTGACAGACGAACTGGGGAATTGTAATTGTGTGCGCTACGTAATTCTATGTAATCAGCAAATGTTCCAACTGTAATTCGGTGGAAATAAAGAACATCTTGAGTTTGTGCAATTGGACTTTTAATTTCACGAACCCACAAAGTCACAATATTAATGGTTTATGCGGAATAAATTCCAAGATTCTTAAAGAAGAGAAAAGTTGTTATTTTCTACCATAACAGCATAAAGATTATTCTCACTCCGATACTACGGCCCGAGATAAGACTCATTGCCCCAGAGCACCGAGGCGTACAGCTACAAGAATTCAACCAGAACGATACAAAAGGTGAGAGTAATTAATCATTCTGTCCCTCGCGCCTTTTACACAAATATTACTGTTGTAACCCTCACAGATTTGGAAATTAGTATGCAATACACGTGGGTAAAGAGACATAGGGGTACACGAAAATGTCAACGGGAACTGATTTTAAGAGAATAGAATAAACTAACTCCTAAATCTCAAAATGTTCATGGTGAATGTATTACGTTATGTTTATGTAAGGTTAGGTTATGTTATGTTATTCTGATAATCACAAATGACTTACCTCAAAGTATGTAATGCTATACTCATTCTGTAATAATTATAGAAAACAAAATCAGGCAGGTGAAGGTTCAGTTGATGTTAAATGTTTGTAGTGATACTTCTGGAAGAACAACAGAGGAACATACCGGCCATGTATGGGGCAGGTCTCAGTGCTGCAGAGGGCACACATCCGGATCTCAGTCTGGATGAGGAAACAATCCCCGTGAACAGGGAACGGGAAGACGAGAGCTTTGGTAGAGGTACGTACTTCACAATAGTCAATGCTTCATTAATACGTTCTAGAGTTCAATACAAACACATCATCTATCTTATTTCTCTCTCTCTCTATCTCTCTTCATTTCCATCTTACCCTTTTCCTTATACATTACTCCTCCAAATGTCCTCCTTTGTTTTACACCAGATGCTTTGAGGAATAGCAACTCACATTTGCTGTACAAATAATGTTACTCTAAAATTTATACAAAATAGCAAAATAAATTTAATTTAAATATTTTTCTTAAGGGAAAACTTGTCTTAGATTTAAAATAATTTTGAACAACAAAATCATAGAGCAGTCACGAGTTTCAATATTTCCAATGGCTGTTTATTTAGAAACAATACTAAGCCAACCACAACAATGTTAAAGAATAAAACAATGAGAGATACACGGTTAAAACTAATTCTGTTACTGAAATTTGTTACTGGAGTTCTATTACTGGAGTTTTAATAGGCAGGACAGAAGAGAACAGAAAGCTCAGAAATTAATTAAAGCATCAAAAGAAGTATAGAAGTAAGAGAGAAACTACAAATCTCTATGAACATATAGAGAAGTGGAGGACTGACAGGTTTTTTTTACGTCCTCCAACGTTAAGACATATCGGACGATGAATGAAATGGGTGGAATCATGCTCAAATGAGTCCGGGGTCCATGGACCTTAGAGTTACCCGACATTCTCCTTTCAGGATAAGGGAACACCCCGGAAAAAACCTTATCCAGGTAGCTCACCCTGACCGAGATTCGAACTCGGGACCTCTTAAACGTGAGCCAGACACACTACCATCTACGCTACCGAGGCGGGCAGGGCTGACAGGTATTAACATATAATGAGAATGTCAGGTCGCATATTTTTGTAATTCATATTCGAAGTTATAGAAACAGAAGCAAACCGTGTTTAAGATGGCAACATCAATTATACTTTGTGAAGTATGTACAATTCAGAAGGATCAATTCTTGTTGTTGTTGTTTTTTTTTTTTTCTTCCTACTGTATATTCTCTCAGTTTATTTGTTGGTCTCTCTCCTGTCGTTCTAAAAAGATAGAGAAATGTGTGAGAGTCTGGAAGATAAAATCTATATTTCATTATCCTTTTCTTTTTATCTCGTTCATCTGGAGAGAAGTTTTCCCTCTTCTTATACTTTTGGTTTTAACCTTAACTTTCTTGTTCTATTTTAGACACTTAGTGCTGCATTCAAGTACCTACACTCCAGAAACAACTTCTGAATAGTTAAACTTAAAGAGTGAATTGAAATGTCATATTTTGAAGAAAATGCATTATACTATTAAAGTTTTGTTAAAAAGACTGAAAAATTCAGAAGAAGTAAAATAGTTCTATGTGGCACATAAATAACAGCAGTGATAAAACTTTTAAGTGAAATCCTGAGTACAGAATTGAAACGTTACATATAAAACTTTGAAACCCAGAAAATGTTGAGAAACACTCGCTTCTTTGGGGGAAAATTAGTTCTTTTATTTATTTTTATTTCCCTGCAAGAAAATATATCTCCCCTATTATTAAGGAGATAAAATAATATGTAAGTGTTTCTAAGATAAGATTTTACAGCAGTAGAAAAGGTCATGTCAGTGCAACATATCAAGTTTCTTTTCTCTTACGTTCGGATATTTAAAAGACGCTTTAGAAAATAATCCTAAAGTTCGCACAGTTTGATACCCCGTATGAACAACACATTTGTATAGATTTTAAGCATTATTGGCTTAGAATAATGCAATAATACGAGGATGGTCTGAAAAGTTTCTGACCTAGACATTAATATGGCAGCACTCGTAAATAAAAACTAGTTAATTTCGTTAATTAATCTGTTGACAGTTACCCACCAAAGTTTCAGCCCTTTTGAACGCTCAGTTGTTACGTAACAGTCGTTTGAGTGAGTTGATGTGAGTGTTTTTATGAAAATGGAAAAATCGAGTATCGAGTTGTCATTAAACATTTGTTTTTGAAAGGCAATATGCCTGTGCAAATCAAAGATGGATTGGATTCTGTGTATGGGGACTCTGCACCATCATTTACCAAAGTGAAATTTTGGGCAGCTGAATTTAAACGTGGCCGTAAGAGCTTGGGAGACGATGAATGTTCGGGACGTCCAAAAACTGTAACTCCGACGAAAACATCGCCTAAGTTCACCAAATGATGCTAGACGGCCTCCGAATTAAAGTGAAAGAGATAGCAGAGACTATGAACATGTCAAAAGAACGTATTTATCGCATATTAAATAAACATTTAGACACGAGAAAGCTGTCCGCGCGTTGGGTGCCGCGTTTGTTCATGTTAGACCAAAAACGTGTTCGAATAAACATTTCCAACGCTCTGTTGGCGCAGTTTAGGCACAATAAATCCGAGTTTGGTGCCGATTAATAACTGTAGATGAAACTTGGATACACCATTATACGCCCGAAATAAAAATGCAGTCCAAACAGTGGACTGCAAAGGGGTAACAGGCTCAGAAAAAGCAAAAACTGTGTTTTCGGCTGGGAAAGTGATTGAGACTGTTTTTTGGGACAGTCATGGAGTTACTTTAATCGATTATCTTCAAAAAGGAAAAACCATTATGGAGCATACTATGCATCATTACTTGACAAGCTGAAGGCCGAGCTTGCGGGAAAACGGGCACATTTTCAGGAAAAGAAAATCCTGTTTCACCAAGACAAGTCTCACACTTCAGCGGCTGCAATGGCGAAAATCCACGAGTTACGGTTTGAACTGCTTGACCATCCACCTTACTCACCAGATCTAACCCCAAGCGACTTCTATTTGTTCCTTCCTCTGAAAATTGCGTTTGGAGCACAGATGTTCGTCAAATGAAGAGGCAATTACCTTCGTGAACAATTATTTTGCAGAGAAAAACGCCGAGTACTATTAGAACGGGTTACAGAGATGGGAGCATCGCTTGGAGAAGTAAGTAGAGTTACAGGGTGATTATGTTGGAAAATAAAAATAAAATCTGAAAGAAACTTTTCAGACCACCTATGTATTCTTTATTTAAAGCCTTCGCTTGTTTTCTTATCACTAAAATATGTCAGCATAAGCAATATAACACTCGCTTTTCCTGCATCGGTGTACGTTTGCATTAGGCAATCCTGCATTCATATGTGGGGTTTTAGTATTATGTTGTATAAATATATAAGATTCCCTAATATTATAGATTATATTTATTTTAATGCTAGATTTTAATGCTAGATTAATTTAATTTGTGAAGGTATTTTCAACGGATACTAGGTAAAACTGATATTTTCGGTCATACGCCGATACCTGAAAAGATGTAGGAAATCTCAATTCATTGCAATAAATTTGAAACCATTATAAGGTTTCTAACTCCCTCCAAAATAACATTATGGTTGTATTCCACTTTAAATGGCTATAAAATGAACTACAATTAAAAACCAGATATATATTATCTACTGAATATTACATTGCAGGCTTTTTTGAAGTTACCAACATTTCAAAGCTTTTAGTCACAACTCGAAATCATTCAGTTTAAACTTTAATTGCAGGTTCCTTATCTTAAATGGCTTTAATTTTCTACAGATCTCAACCAAATATGAAATGTGTCGACAAGTTATCTTGAAACAATACTCTCTCTATCTCTTTCACTCTCTGATCCATCATCTCTTTCTCTACAATACTCAATGTCAACTCTGTACTAGTACAGCGGTTGGCAAGTTTATTCCTGCATAGAAAAAACACTATTAGTGCTGGAAGTAGCGTAGCCTCTTAAAATATTACTTTTTTCACAATCTTTGTCAATTTTATTTTCTTTGCCATGTACAAGTATCTGTAAGTAGAAGGTAGAAAAGGAATTGTGTTTCACTCAAAAAGCCGATACTAAGGTTTCTGGAGAG
The DNA here is from genome assembly GCA_030765055.1 of Mantis religiosa. Lineage (NCBI taxonomy): Eukaryota > Metazoa > Arthropoda > Insecta > Mantodea > Mantidae > Mantis > Mantis religiosa. Next base: position 105,307,980 of record CM060955.1, on the reverse strand, counting down.
GTACAAGTTTTGAGATCCCGGAATAAAAAGATTTTTTTAAAAAAAGATATAAAGTTAGTGGAAGCCGATCAGTGGGTAGACCTGGTAGATATTTGAAGATGGAACAGGCAAGTTGTTCCCCGTACCATGAAGTGAAGAAGAAAACTTCTTTTTAGAAAAGGTTGCTGTTTTGTTTTATACCAAATGTTTCATTTTTGTAACACACTGAATTTAAATACAACACCGAGATTTTCAAGATAATTTCAAACCTTAAACTACTGTAAAACATTTTAAAACTCTTGTCAAAACTTAAAAACACTTCAACTCCACTAAAATTTTAAAAATTAGAACATGTTTCAAAGAACAAGCTTCGTAATCATCAGCTGACGTTTGACCAATTTATCAATTTTATCCTAAACTACTCATTACATCAAACAGTTTAGAATGTTTTATTTTACTAAAAACTGTTTTAGAAATTGTTATCGAAAGGAGCATATTTGTGCAACAATAAGATGCATCTCTTGAACTTTCTCTAAATTTCTAATGAAGTCCGCTTTATTTTGAAGGAATTTGGTATAGTTTTTACAATGAGTAAACCATAAGCGACAGACAAAAAGTATTACACTTAACATGTGCATTGTGACATTAGCCATTTCCGAAATTTTCTCAGTTTGAAGATTGAACTTCAATTTCAATGCATACTCGTTATAAATCTATATTAAACAAACTTGAAAAAAATAACAAAATGCCAGAAATAGAGCAATTGCATACCTCCTTTCAGGAAAAGAAGTTCGATGCATCACATAGACTGAAGATACACAATCATATTGCACATTTAACGGTCTGAGGTAGTGAACTTCCTCGCCCACAAAGGTTGTTCCAACACAGCAATACATACCATCCCCTAGGTAGCAGATTTTGTAAAACGAATCTTCTTGACTTACACTCCTATTCTCACAACACCTACATGAATATAAATCTGCAAGTGACCTTGACTGCCATATAATGGATACAAAAATAAGCTTTTTAAAAAATAGACTGTTGAAGTATAGGTAGAGTGAACTAACGCATCAGATTTAATTTTTAGTTTCACAATACATCAAGTTTATTCATTATGACTAGCTGAATTGTAGAAGTGCTGCTTTTGCAGTGTGTAAGGCGATACAGGATGGTGTGACAGCAGTTGTGGACCTCACCTGGAGAAGCTGGACACGATGTCGTCGTCTCTGTGAAAGCACTGGTATACCTTACATCGCCCTCGATGTCTCTATCAGCGGCTTTGTAGAAGTTATCGACGCCTACCTCATGGAGCGAAAATGTAGCGATGCAGCTCTCATCTTCCAGAACGAGGAAGGTAAGTCTCGCACATTCAAATCTCTCTAAATACAACAACCTCCCAGGCACTCATGGAAATTTCCAAAATATATAACCGACTTCAAATAAGTCAAGTGATTGACATCCACATCTATTTTGCTATTTAAACATTATCTACAGTAACAAGAATACATTGCTCCACTGTTGCTTGCCTGAACCGAATTCTTTCAGTTCGAGTCATAATTCTTTGTTCAGAAATGAATATTTCCAAGCTAAAAGACGATGCTCGCTTCCTTTAATCTTTACTTCCATCCTACATGCAGCCCTGCACGAGCTAATTCGCAAGTAATGTTAAAAATACACTAGGTGGCCGAACTGCCCCGTCTTTGGCGTAAGCAGGTATCCCTTCGTGCGTTAAAATAGTTGCAGAACGCCAAGGGAAACTTCTAAATGCACTGCAGTGGTGTAGCGAACTTCCCTCTGCTCCTCTTGATTTTCAACAAAGCGCTTCAATGAGAGGTACTTCCCAGGAAT
>CM060955.1:105207922-105305153 GCA_030765055.1 Mantis religiosa | reverse complement strand
GTGCTAGTTAATATGTTTAAATTCTTGATTCAGCAAAATTGTGTTTTCTAGAGTAGCTTTGTTAATGATTGTGATGCTTTTTTGTTTTCCTGTGTTGCTTTAAGGAACACTTATTGTTCAATATTCTGTTATCTGTCAAATTTTACAGTATTGAATTAAAGTTTGAATTGTTAAATGGGGCAACTGTGAGTCAGTTCATTGTCTGCCGTTCCCGTAGCCTGGACCTCTGTTACACCTGTAAGTGTAGGCCCAAACCAGTTTAACCCGTTAGCTGTGAAGTGCGCGGTCAGTGCCGGCCTGCACAAGTCCCAAAATTAGACCGACAAACCTTGTGAGCTTGCATATAACATTATATTCAACACTTTTGTTAAAAAAAGTTCTTTGCTGCGGTGCTTCGTTTAAGCTCTAGATGAGTCAATGTCAAAGCAAGTGTTCGAACGCACGTACAATGCGATTAACACAGAGTAAATCGGCGTGCCATATTCTGTCGTACACTCGCAAAGGCCAGCCATTTCTCTGATTTCACCAGCTGCGCAGGCTTTTCGTACTGCTAAGTCCTCTTCAGATTCAACAGGTGTTTCATACACTACAGTCTTCGAATGTCCCCACAAAAAGAAGTCAAATGGAGTAAAGTCAGGGGAGCGTGCCGGCCAGCCAGTGGGTTCACGTCTACCTATCCAGTGATAGCTGTAAAATGACGAAGTACTTTAGCACCAAAGCGAGCTGGTTTAAACTACATTCCTGTCTCATATGAAGGGTAACTATTTCCATTATCAGGCAGAACTTGTTGAAGAAATAATAAGTAATTGAATGCATTGAGTGGACTGGCAAAATGTATGATCCTATTAAGAAGTTATTCACAATGCATGTCCACTCATTAATAATAAATATTAGTTGATGTGACCCCTGAAATGTAGCATGGCGATTTTCGAAAGACCGAACATGTGAATTCCGAGATTTTAATAACTGCTCATGTGTGAAAATCGCTTTATCTGTGAACATGATGGGATGCAAACAGTACATCGCTTTCAATTTTGCCCAGATACCACTAAAAAAATTGCTGTCGTAGAGGATAGTCTTTAGGCATCACTGCGTGGACCTTTTCAAGGTGAAAATGATGAAACATTTTCTGCAGAATTCTTACAGGGCTACGACTTAAATGCAATTGTCAAGCGATGGCACGAGTACTAGCTGGAGGATTGTTCTCAAGAGTCTGCACAGAACGTGGCCGTCCTTGATCTTTTGCTCGTCTATCCAAGAAATCTTTTGGTTACAGTCGCAGCCAACGGGAAATCTCTCGGATTACAGCATCATCAGTTTCGAAGTGTCGACCACCCAAAGGACTTTTTAGAGGCCCGAACAGATGCAAGATGGAAATCACTTGTGGTTAAGTCGGAACTGTAAGGTGGATGTTTCAACCGTTCCCTGCGAAATGTTCGTAACAGCTCCTGAGCTAATCTTGCTGAGTGAGGGCGGACATTGTTATTCAAGAGAATCACTCCCTCTGTTAGGAGTCCAGGTCGCTTGAGGCGAATGGCCTGTCGGAGTTTCCGCGGATGGTGCAGTAGAGTGAGGCTGGAATTTCTGCAGTGTGACACCTTGCATGTTCCAAAAGACGGTGACTATAACCTTGTGGTCTGATGGAACCGCCTTATTTTTGTAATTTACGTCCTCCAACGATAAGTCATATCGGACGATGGATGGAATGGGTGAAATGATGCTCAAATGAGCCGAGGGTCCATGGAGCTTAGACTTTACCTACATTCGTCTTTCAGGATAAGGAAAACCCCGGAAGAAACGTTATCCAAGTAACCCACCGTGACCGAGATTCGAACTCGCGACCTCTTGAACGTGAGGCAGACACGCCTAGCATCTACGCTACTGAGGCGCGCAAACCGCCTTGAACTCTTTTGTTGTTGGTGGTGGGATGTTCCCATTACATAGATCTTTTTGATTCTGGTTGAAAGTGTTGAACCCAAATCGGTCTTTTCTCGGATGCTTTGGTTTCCATTGTTAAACTGCTGGATCCAATTGAATGCAGCCTGCTTGGAGAAACACTGGTCACCATACACGGGACGAATTTCGCAATGCACTTCTTTGTCTCACAAAAAACGCACAACTGCACGCTATTCCGCTTGGGTACTATGATGCATCACACCCGCCAAGGCTAGAAAGTTGAATACCTATAAATTGTCTGTAAAGGACCTTTGAAAAGACCTAAAAATATCCCAAAAAGACCTAAAGATTAGAGAAAAAGGTTGTAATGACGTTTTATTAGGCTTAGTATTTTGCATGTTTGCGGCTAGGATTTCTTTCACAAACTTCGAAACTTCACTAAAACCAACGTACCCACTCCTACCCCAGTCGAGAGGTTTCTCTGCTGGTGCTGATGACTTGAATACAATAGAAAGGTTCTCTCACCTGTTACCTGTTCTAGCTAGACCTATGAGTGTATATTAGAAATTGGAATTAAAGCTAAACAGGAGAAAAATAGTCAAAAGAAGTTCAATATAAAAAAGCAACAACAAAACATTGCTTAACGAAACAAAAGGGGGCCTTTAATAAGAATTAGCTATATGGGCAAAAAGGACGAATATAAGTTCTGAAAACGGACCTTTAAATAAAAAATATCTAAAATGGCAAAAAAGGATACAAATAAGGATTTTTCCTCAACTTTGTAGCCCTAGATATGTCCCAACCTCTACTAGAAGCATACGTATGCTGCTAGCTGCTGGCACAAAATGCTCACGCAATTAACAAATGGTATGTATAAGGGAAACAGACGTTTACGACTTATTTATTGACTCACCCTCGTACTTCTAGAAAGTAAAAAGTAATTAAACTTTTCTCAAGTAAATTTGATGGGGAGTTTTCTTAAAAAACCTTCTTGTCGTAACCTTAGAAAGTGCTGAGCCTTTGGCCCACTTCTCGTTTTTTAATTATCCTGTTCATACCACTTACACACAGCCAGACATGCACTTTTTTGTAAACTTACTAACATTTTGCACAGTTTTTAAGATAATATAATGAAACTTCGTATACACATTGTAAAGATAACTATGCATTAATCTTGAAAGTTTGAAGCTATTAAGAGCACCATTGCAAAAACCAAATAATTTAATGAATATTTCTTTTAGGCCCTTTTCTAAATCCCAACATAGCAATTGCAAAAACAAATAAAAACGTTGTGAACAAATTCCATAGTTAATTATAATAAATCCTTTCCAACAAAATTTTGAATGAGATGTTAGTTTTTTAATAAAATATTTTTTAGTTTTGATTTGAAAAAAAATCCCTCAATTCCACTGGTATGTGTAATCATAAAAATTACAATTTTCAAAATATCAAACAAATACTGGGCAGAATTGTTTATTGTACACTTTTAGAGGAGACTGCCAAGTTTCACAGCTCTAGTATAATTGGTTCTACAGAAAAGGTACACTCTTTGTAGAAAAATGTGATTTTCTAGAAACAGGGTTGAAGATAAAGTGAGGTATGAACTCTTTTCATCGAAGTGGAATCACAGGTAACACAAAATTCAGCTTTATATCACCTTCTTCATTTAAATTAATTGCTTCTTTGGCATCAGTTGCTAAATTCTTTTCAACTCGTTTTCAAATGCAGTCAGAAGAAAGATATTATGCTCAACGAATATTTTTACAAGAGAAGGCACATTCATCAAACTACAAAACAAGTTTGCTCCATCTATGTCTACACCCAAGCACCTTATGGCATATTTTATCCTCTTATTTACTTCATATATCCTGCTATTTTTGCTTAAGTTTGGGATTTATATCACATTTACAGTTTTCACAATATAGATGCAAAGTGGAAACAATTTCAAAATGAGCTTTGTCCTCAAACAATTTTAGATTTTTAGCACCACAGTTAGCACAAGCACATAAATCACTACTCGTGTCTATAAGAATTCCTACATCAATCACTTTAAAACCACTTGAACACTCGTCCTTACTGTTTTAGTATGCACGTCGTCATAAATGTCACCATCAAGTGTTCTTCCTGAAGCACTTACATTTCCAGAGCTACAAGGTTGGTTATATGCAGGATTTTCGTCGCCTTTTTCCCCTTACTGTACACCTTTTTAACTTTTGTACGTAAAATACGGCTGTTAAAACACTTCTTAACACTTTCCCTCGAGTTCTAACCATAATGTTGGCAAAAAAAAGCTCCAAATACAGAAAATACTTTAAAATCACAGTATGCAGTTGGCAAACTTTGTAAACAAAGAAATCGGAAATGCGCTGGCTGCCATGTTCCCACAGCCTTCTTATACACTATCAACAGTCGTTCACAGCATGATGACCGAAAAATATTCTCAAAAAATGTGACATACTGCTCCATGTAAGCAAGTAGGTATTTAAAATGTGGGCGTGGCAGGTGCAGACTTTAAAAAGTATATTTTTAACTTACTTTTAGTTCAATTTCATGCTTGAAATTTATGGAATGTTTTCTTTAAGCCATGCCCAATGCAACCAGCAAATAAAAAAGGTGGTTCTTTTTACCGTTCTCACCTACTTACCCCCTTAACATACTCATGGGGGCGTGATCCAGGATGCTTAAAAACAATGTATTTCAGATGAAACCTCAATCTCACACTTTTGATGGGATGTAGTACTCCCCTTACATAATAGAAATATGCGCTAAAGAAAATAAAAATACTGGAATGAGGGCGTTAGTGGAAAAATGTACTGTTATTTTGAGTCAAATTAAAGATAGTTACTGCGAGTGAATATTTGTTAAATCGATTTAGAAAAGTTTTCATACTAATAAAAGGATTATTAGTAATCTATCAGTAAATTGATTTATAACATTTATTGGACCCTTACTAACGGAAGAATCCTAGAGTAGAACACTGCGAGTAAACTCAGATATGCTTATAACGTGGGAGAGAGGAATATAGGGAGAAATCCGAAGAGAGGCCAGATCCTGAATAAGTTACGGGCAGAAACATGAACCTAGTCCCTAACGTTTTCAGTTCGGATGCATCCGTCGTCACTGAGCCCGCCCCGGTGTTCCCCAAGAGTCCTCAATGGCCAGTCTCTGGCTCCCCTGTGGAAGAAACCTCTAAAAACCGCACACCCACCGCTCAGCCGCAACATACCAAACACCGCCATCTGGTGATAGAACCCTGGAACATATGATAATGACGGAGTTGGTATAACAAGAAAAAATATGAAAGTTGTGGTAAAACAGGAACCACCCTTGCATTTGTCTACCGCCCCAAAGAAATCATGAAAAATCATGTACCTGAGACCTTCCAAAAAAAAAAGAAATACCTACGCGGTGCCATCTCACTCGGGGGAAATGTACCAGTAACTAGACCTGCAATTATTTTCTCCTATCTCTGACTGTTAAACTTCGTGTGAAACCTTCCGCTAGCTGCAAAATACACATCAAAGTGCACCTGTCTGCACCAATTAACTTTGTTTTCGGTTGATCGGAGTTTTATTTATGCAAAAAATAGCGTTCTGTCGTTGATTAATGATGAAATCAGCCAGATTCTACTCTTTCCACTTAGTAGCTATTGTAAAAATAAAAATTATGCCCTTGATTTCGCTAATTACTTGTAACTGCTGATTAATGTAAATAGAGCAGTTTGTATCCAAACTGGTATTGAAGTAAGCAGCAAAATAAATTCTCTCATAATTTAAATTGGGGTAATTTGACACTAATGAACAGTATATTATAGTTTACAGCTCATAAAAACTATATTAGCCGTTTTAGGCTATGAAATGTAACACCATTTGCTCTTAAACTAATGTTTCATTATAACTTTCCTAAATATGGCTTCTTTTCTGTCTTATTTAGAACCAAATGTCTTTAAAAAATCTTCTTATTCTTCTTCTATCTGGTTAGGCTATGCTGCCCGTTCTAGCGAAGTCGTCAATTGAGTCCATCATCTGCAAAGTCAGCCAGCATCTCCTGTTCCTCTTGAATTATATAGAAAGGTTCTCCTAGGATTCTTTCTTCCCTCGTCTTCATTAAGTGTTCTGTCCATTTCTTGTTGCTTGTTTTAATTGTATCTTCTAATTTGTATATATTTAATTCTTCTTTTATTTGCTCATTTCGTATTCTATCTTCTCTTGTGCATCCGTTCACATTCCGCAGAAATTGTATTCTACTGCTATTCTTTGATTTGATTACCCAACTTTTGCTTCCACACAGCAAGGAAGAGACAGCCAATGTTTTGTATGATTTAAGTTTAGAATCTTTTCTTGTTTTCCGACCTAAAGTTCTCTTAATGTTTCCACATATAATCTGGAATTTATATATTTTGTTTTGTACCTTCATCCTCTCCACATATAGCACCTTAAACATAAAATGTTACTTGCTCCACTATTTTATTTGCCAAAATTATTTCATCTTAGTTCTCATCCCATATTGCCATTGATTTTGATTTACTTACCGATATCTTGCAATTGTATTTATTAGCTACCACTTCGAACTTTCAAGCCAACATTTTCAGATCTAGATAGAGTCAACATGAAAAATTCAATGCCATGGCCGGGATTTGAACCACAGATCTCCTAGTTTCCGTCCAGTCGCTCTTACCCATTGAGCTACCATGGCCAACTTGCTGTCATGACACTTAATTCTCCATGTTCCCGTATATTTCCCCGGTAGACCACTAGGGCCTTTCGCATTCGAGATACACCGTTTGTGGCGACTTACTATCGTAAGTACTTGAGTCCCAGGCTTCATTATTTAACTCTTATTATTTTAGTTAATTGATGGAAATTAATCACTTCTTCATGCTAGCCGTATATAGGCTAAGGTCTTTGATAGAGTCAACATGAAAAGTTCAATGCCATGATGAAGCCTGGGACTCAAGTACTTACGATAGTAAGTCGCCACAAACGGTGTATCTCAAATGCGAGAGCCCCTAGTGGTTTACCGGGGAAATATACGGGTCAAATGGAGAATTTAATGTCATGATGGCAAGTTGGCCATGGTAGCTCAATGGGTAAGAGCGACTGGACGGAAACTAGAAGATCCGTGGTTCAAATCCCAGCCATGCCATTGAATTTTTCATGTTGACTCTATCAAAAACCTTAACCTATATACGGCTAGTATGAAGAAGTGATTAATTTCTATCAATTAGCTAAAATTTTTAGATCTCTTTCAGATTCTGCCATTAGTAAGACATCGTCTACAAATAAAAGGACATTTATTCTATCCTTAATTCTACTTAAAAATATTTGACACAGAAATTGAACTGTGTAGTTCTTTTAAGTATTGGGTGTTCATTTCTAAGTGTGATGATCTCATTGTTTTGAGTCAGTGTTTTGAAGCGATTTTCAGTTCTAAGCACATGTAACAAGATGTTGCCTAGCAAGCGCGGCATTCAATCCAAAGAGCAGAAATACAGTAATTAACTATGAAACATAGACCAAATAACGTTCCTCTTAATTCCACATGTGGTGAAGATATGAAATAAAATAAACAGCAATTAAACATATGAATCTTTATTTAAACCTACTAATGTCCGCTCATTCCATACAGCTATGTTATTATTTACATTCGCAGAAGGAATGCTTCAACACTGTTGAAAAATGCATTGCGTTGCGCTAGTAATTATAATAAGAATCTCGCTTACGATCGTGAAATCGATCAGTTGTGCGAAAGAAGTTTTGTAAGTCACACACTATGAACCGTCGTCTGTTGCTACGACGTAAAAGATTCTAACGTTCGATAAACGCATCGATTGCTAGCGATTTCTCGATACATAGGTGATAGTACAGGATAGGATCCAATTGTCTGGTTTTTTTTTTTTTTTTTTTTTTTTTTTTTTTTTTTTTTTTTTTTTTTTACGTCCTCCAACGGTAAGTCATATCGGACGATGAATGGAATGGATGAAATGATACTTAAATGAGCCCAGGGTCCATAGAGCTTAGAGCTACCCGACATTCGTCTTTCAGGATAAGGGAAAGCCCGGAAAAAACCTTATCCAGGTAACTCACCCTGGCCGAGATTCGAACTCGGGACCTCTTGAACGTGAGGCAGACACGCTACCACCACGCTACCGAGGCGGGCGGATCCGATTGGTAACGGAGGGGACAAATAAATAAATAAATAAATAAATAAATAAATAAATAAATAAATAAATAAATAAATAAATAAATAAATAAATAAATAAATAAATAAATAAATAAATAAATAAATAAATAAATAAATAAATAAATAAATAAAATCTGAATATTCTACCCCGGCACCTAGACAACTATACCGGGGCATATATCCAAATTTTCTCTTTATTTTTCCATAAAATCCTTACAAATGTTATAATTATACAAATCTCTCAGAAAACTACTCTACAAAAATAAAATGAAATAAAATAACAGAAATAAACACAAAAAAGCAAAAAAACAAAAGAAAACAACTATAAAAATTACAAAATCCTTATTTCCTAAATCTATATCTAAATCTACTAATTCTGTAGTCCACCATGGCCTCTGCCATCACTCTCTCCCTCCGCCGCCCATGCAGTCAACTCCATTGTTAGATTATTCAATAATTCTTCCCGTCTTATCCTATTTTGTATTCTAGAACTCCTTCTTGGATCTTGTACTATTCTTCGCCTATTATCAACTCTTTCTCCTTTGAATATTTTTACCTCCCATGCTTTCTTACTTACAAAGTTAGTCAAAACTTGTAATTTATTTACCAATTGTTGATCTCGAATTATGTCATATACGATATATCCTGCTAGCGCATGCCTCTCTTCTTGTTGGTGAATTGCATATCTTCCACATTCAAATACTACATGTTCAGGATTATCTTGTTTGTTACATAATTCACATATATCATTTTCAGTTTTATTGATTTTCTTCCAATAGGTCTTATAAGGTCCGTGTCCAGTTATATAATGTATAAATCCCTTTGTTGGTTGAATAAAATTCAATTTTAGTCTCTCTTTGACGTTCTGAAAAATTTCAAACACTCTTCTACCTTCTAGACTGTCTGTCCATTCTTTTTGCCATTTATCTTTTAAACTATTTTTAATCACCCAAGATTTGTTTGTTCTGACTCCAGTTATATTATAAACTTTTTCTAAGTTTCCTTTTTTCGCCCAAAATTTTGCGCCCTTCAATCTTATTAATAAATCAATCGGCCAAATGGCCGTTGTTACTAGCAATGCCATAGTTGGTGTTGTTTTTACAGCTCCTGTCAGACGTAATAATACTTTTCTTTGCGTTCTTCTCAACAATCTTCTTATTTGTACATCATCCATCCTTTCTGCCCAAACTGCTGCCGCATACGTCATAATTGAAGCAAAAATGGTGTTATGATATATCTGTATGTTACGCAATGGAAGTACAAAATTTAAATTGGTTATTCTTGCTAGCTTAAGCATTATTTTCTCTGTTTTCTGCCTAATATACTCCGTGTGTTTTCTGAAATGAAATTTTTCATCTATCATGATACCCAAATATCTCATCTCTTTTTCCCGTTTAATGTTCTGATTATTTATCTTCACTGTAGGATCCCGCTTTAAATTTCCCTTAAAAAGCACATAATTTGACTTGTTTGGTGCAATTTTTAGTTTTGTTCTGAAACACCAATTTGATAATGTATTTGTAACTTCTCTTGCTTTATTTTCTAGCTCTAGTCTGCTCTGTCCATCCATCATTATGACTATGTCATCAGCATACGCTATTACATCCAAAACCTTATGATCTCTTTCCAGTAGTTCTAATAAATCTTCTGATAAAATATCCCAAAAGAGGGGCCCCAAGATAGAACCCTGAGGGCAACCCTTGGTTATCTTCTTCCTAGTTTCAAAATTTGATCCACCAATGAATACTTCTCTATTGGAACAATAATCCTTTAATAAATTATAAATAGTACTTGAATATTTCTTGTCTTTTAAAATGCCGAAAAAAATACGGCCACCATAAATTATCAAAAGCGCCCGATATGTCCACAAATAATCCAATTACATAATTCTTTTGGCTTTTTGACACTGTTTCTTGAATTTTTAATATTGCATCCTCAGTTGAATATCCCTTTCTGAAACCAAATTGTTTATTATTCATACCCAGCATCAACCTATTTTCCATTATTCTTTTATATATTAACTGTTCAAAGATCTTGCCAATAGCATTTAATAAACATACTGGTCTGAAAGATTTTGGTTGCGTTCTGTCCTTATCTGCTCCTTTGCACAAAATTACAACCTTTGCCTCCTTCCACAAGTTTGGAAATCTCCCTCTTGCCAAACAATCATTAAACAAGAAACACAAAAACAAGACAATTTCTTCTCGTAGATTATACAAGACTTCATTTATAATACCATCTGGACCAGGTGCCTTCTTCTTTTTTAACTTCTGCAGAATTAATTTTATTTCTGTAATATCAAAGGGATAAACAGGATTTCCTGTATACTGCAACATCATCTGGTTTCTTTTTTCAACATGAATATCATCATCTTCTTCCTCTTTATTATCTGGCAATAACGTATGTAATAACAATTCAACCGATTCTTTCCCACTTTCTGTCATCTCCCCATTACCCTTATCTAATGTGGTTAAGATTTCTGGCTTCTTAATTTTATCCATAATAATTTTATACGGTTGTCCCCAGACATCTTGTTTTAAATTATTTTCAACGAACTGTTCCCAATGTTGTTTTCTGGTGTCTTCTAATAATTGTTTATACTTTTGTTTGGCCTCCCTATAATTCTTTAAGTTCTCTTCTCTTTCCGTATGTATGTTTGATTTTTGATATATTCTTCTTAATTTCCTTGCTAACGATCTCAGCTTCTGCAATCTATCTGTCCATTTTATTTTATCCTTATTATTAGAAATTGTTATCTTTGGAACGGATTTTGATACTGCTACTTTTATTGCTTGTGTTAAATTTATTGCATCCAAATCCACTGATATTCCCGTATACTGTAAATTTAAATCCTTAAATACTTGCTTCATCTTATCCCAATTTGCTCTTTTATAATTATAACGTAATTCTATTTCATGTTCTTCTTGAATTACTTCCCTATTCAATATATAATCAAAATAAATCAAATTATGATCACTTGTGGTCTGACCCTGTGTGACCCACCAATTTCTAATCTTCTTCTCCGCTGTTGCTGACGCTAAAGTAATATCTATATTTTCTTCAGCGCCTGCTCTATTTTGAAAGGTTGGTGGATTACCATCTTTATTTATTACATATAAATTTAATTCCGAGATATGTTCTTCCAGTTTCTCCCCTCTTTCATCTGGTCTTTTACTGAACCACCAAGTTGATTTTGCATTACAATCACATACATGCATGATTTCTTTATTTCTGAATTTATTATGAATATTTTGTAATTTATATAGAAAGGGTTCAATATCCAAACTATATTGAAAATAATAATTTGCCAATATAAAACTTCCATACTTTGTTATAACTTCAATGCAATTAACATGCGTATCCAGAAATTGCGCTATGTTTACTATTTGCAAATCTTGCTTGAAAATTACTATTGCTGCCATTGCCTTTTCCTGAGATAAGATTTGTCGGGATCTTAACGGCATATATGGAATTTTGGAATTTACCACATACGGTTCTTGAATACAGATAATATCTAATTTTAATTCTTCTGCAATTTTTCTTATTTCCGCCATAACCAATTTACTTCTTTGCCCATTTATCTGTGCAATTCTTAAGCTTTCCTCCATGAGTTACTTCCTAAATTTAATCCACCAAATACATCTCTTCTTACTTTTGCGAAATTCTCTCTATTTTCATTTACTTCCTTTGCCATATTATGATTGAAACTTCTTATATTGTCCTTAAATTTATTTACTTGGGCTATTTTATATTTATTTTGTTTAGAAGTTATAGATTTATTTGTGTTTACAGCTGATAAACATGTTGCTATAATATTTTCCGATTTATTAGATTTATTTGGAATTTTTTGTGCATTGGTCTTATAAAACGTTGTTTCTGGCTTAAAGCTAGGATTAAAATTGGCGGTTTTTACTACATTATCCTTTACGACATCTTTTTTAACAATCTCCGATCTATTTAATCCTGAATGTCTAATTTGTGCATAACAATGTGGCCAGCTTGCTGCTGAATCAAATACAACTCGACCATAACATAGAACAAGATTATTATATAATTCTTCTAGATCTAATACCTCTCCCCTTCTCTCAGAAACAATATTTAACAACAACATTAATTCTTCTAGATCTGTTGGTAGATTTTTTGTTCTTGAATCCATCCTTTCAACTGCATTTGGAACTGGAATCATAATTTTATCACCATTTTCATGAGCTCTTCTTGTAATATATCTTAATGCCGCAATTAGTGTCTTGGGTTCTTCTAATCTACTTAACTTCAATGTTTTTTCAAAATCATTATAAATTTCCTTAATATTAAACTCTTCGGTCTTTTCTTTCGTATCCTTTTGATTTATTAACGACCATTCTCCCTGTTCTCTATCCTTCTCAAACACAAACTCAACTTCTTCAACTTCGTCTACAACTTGAACATTCTCCTTTCTTTCCTCTTCTTCGCCTACTTTTTCATATATTATTTCATCATAATTTATTTCAACATTCCTTCTTGTATTCCTCTTCTTATTCTTCTTTATTGGTAAGTTAATATTTTCTTCACTGTTGACCATAATCAATTCGGGAAACAAATCTTTCTAACATCATATTATAAGTTGAACAATTCCCCTTGCCTCCGCAAATCTTGCCTCTCCTCTTGCAAGGAATACAACATTCTTCTCTTTTCTCACATTCATTCCTCAGATGTCCAATTTCTCCGCATTTTCCACACACTTTATTATTTTCCCTACAGGATTTCTTGACATGACCATAATTATAGCAATTCAAACATTTCGGTACAGAGATGAAATTCTTTACTGCTACCGCTTGAAAACCTGCATATATTCTTCCTGATTGAATGAGATTTTTCCACAATATTGGAGAAACTTCGGCCACATGATGAACTGTAGCTCTATTTCTCGGACCAGTCTTAAATCTTAAAACAAACTGTTCACTGAACTCTTCTTTCGTCATCTCGTCTATGAAGTTTTGTTCATAAATATTTTCTTGTAACTCCTCATCTGATACACCTTTCAAAACATTATACAAGATAACTTGTGGATTTCTTTTCTTCGGCTCTTCAATCTTCAATTCTTTTTCCAATAACTCTTTACAGTTTATAACTTTCTCAATATCTTCTTTTGTTTCTGTTTCAATTAGTACATTTTTGCCCGCTGGTCTCAAACTACAAATTCTTATTTTATTCTTAACAGGATTCAAATTCTTAGTAACTGTTTCTTGTAGATCTTTAATATTCATGTCATTTTTGGCTGAGATGAAAACAACATGTTTTTTATTATGTAACGCTTTCCTTAAACCGAAGAAAACTCTACCCAGCTATGGAAACTCTAACGCCCACCCTTTGACGGAGCTGGAAAGTAGTATCAAATCGCAAACCTCTGCGTCATCTGTCCATCATCGACCAACAAACAGACTCAAATCAATCTGTAACGTGAAAAAGGGTGACGAAATAGAGGAAACAGGAGAGAGGAGATCTCATAAGTTCTCCATTTTTGTCTTGCGGACCAGGAAAATCCACGGAAAAAGCTCCTGTCGGGGTAAGCAGCCAGCAGGAATTGAACCCACCTCTGGAATACACATCTCACGCACTACCACGGAGCCATCTTTCCGGTTTCTAAAACATAATTATACGCTCTAAGATAATAGGTATTAGAGATTGAATTCTAGCGACTAGAGAAGAGATGCCCTGGCACACTTTCAAAGCAACACCCGGTATATTTAAACTATAGAAAAATTATTATGAAATATAATTACGCTTGGAGTTATGTTTATAAAATGGTAACTTCTACGCTGGAATAAATTAAGAAAATTCTATACATAAAAGTTTCAGTTATGTTGGTGATACCGTTTCAGTGATAGGACAAAATTAAGAAGTTAGACATTATTGTTGGTGTTTAACTTACTTGGTAGGTAATATAACCAAAACTATACAGTACTACATAGAAAACACACATTGAAAAATTCTAACATTATGCGGGTTCAAAATAATGTCACTGAATTTGAGCGTTAAAGTTTGATGTCTTTGTTGTCTCTAGGCTCAAGAAGGAAATCTGGTGACCAGAAGCGAGCGATGGAATCTTGTCTTCCTCGACTTCAGGAGTAATGAATTTAGTCAGAAAGATTTGAACATACCTGTCAGTATGTTAACCCTGAAGAAGGACGTATGCTGCAAACTTCTGGATAAATCTGATGACTGCGAGTGTCCAGAGAATTTCCAGGTGAGATACATCAGTTTTTTTTTTCTCCCAAACTGTCCCACATATCCAATAATATTGTAACATAATACTACTAACAAAATACTTAAAAGGAATCATTCACTTGAAAAGGTAAATTAATGCCATTGAAACTATCATCGGGTCCATGGCTAAGTGGCTAGACCACTTGACTCTCACCAAGGCGGCCCGGGTTCGATCCCAGGCGACAGCAAACTGAGATTTGTGCTGGAGCGAGTTTTCTCCGGATCCTCCGGTTTCCCCCTGCAGCATTCCACCAATTAGTTCATCATATTTCCTATCACTCATCTCGCCCTCATAAAATCATCCACTTCCTTCACACTCACACCAGACAACGGGCTGATCCCCCATCCTGGTTCTCTATCAAGATCCAGAGCTTCGCTTCCTCAGGCCCGCCATAAAGGGACAGAGAAACAAGACTCCTCTAACACCATGATGGTACAACTAGGGAAGATGAACAAGAAGAAACTAGCATCATAGCTGTATAAGAGATGTTCAAATTTCAGTTCAATTTGTTTTTAAACACTTGAGATATTAATTTTCAAATTTTTAAGTTACGTCTTCCGACCTAAAGTGAATAATGAAATGGGTGCTATGATGCCCAAATGAGCCCAGGGTCCATAAGCTTAGAGTTATGCGACATTCGTCTTTCAGGATAAGGGAAAACCCCGGAAAATTCTTTACCCATGTAACTCACCTTCACCGAGAGTCGAACTCTGGACCTCTTGAACGTGACGCAGACACGCTACCATCTACGCCACCGAGGAGGGCGGAATTCTTTTTGAACATTTCGAATTCTATTTTTAAAGATTCCTTCTTCAACACTAAGTATTTTTTATAATTCCCCACAAAAATGCACAAAGTACATAACATATTTCACTGTGAAACAAAAATACAAATGCATTTTTAAAAAATAAACACAAAAGGAACCGTAGGCATAAAAAGGTTATTTTGGATTTCTTTGTTGAGCTTAAGAACTTGCACTGAAATGTTAAAATAGATTGAGTAAAACTGTATAATATAGACAATCTTGAAAGATGAAAAAAGAAATAGTTTTCCAAAAACACTTACTTGTAAATTCCTTATCACCTTAAAGGATGTTGGCTACTTAATCGCGCATAAGGGCCTTTAAATGTAGATTACAACAGATTCTGTAGCTATAAACGTTATGCGGTTTTCCTGTATTAAAAATTAAAAAGAATTTTTTGAGAATTTTTTAAAATTTCCGTGCGGATTCGTTTAAACTATCTTCTGAGTACAAACTATTATAACGTGATATAGTTTCCTTGATGCCCAAATACTTTAGAAAATAAATATACTACATTTATTTTTAAAAAAAGATATTTGTGAATGTTTACCTTTTTCAAATAAATTTCCTCTTTTTCTTTCTCTGCCACTTTATCTTACCTCAGAGCGTTGCTTTTCGTTGTAAAAAAGACTTCATATCTAATACTTGTTTAAAGATCTTTTGAACTCTCAAAATTTACTTTGTGAACAGCAACTTTGTTTGGTGGAAGAGAATGACAATACTCAACTCAGTCAGGCAACTTTTAAAGGTGAAGTGCAAATTCTGACATGAATAGAATCACAAATGAAGGACGATTTCAACATTGTGGCCAGGACTAGCCCTGTTGTGCCTGCTAAACCTCCAGGAGGAAGCGTAGTCGAGGAAGTATCTAATTGCGGAGGAACATATGCTCGGGGTCCCTAACGCTTCCAGATTTAACATATTCCAGCCAGCGGTCAATGTTTTCCTCAAGGACAGGAGGTTACATGCTAGCATGCTACACTCTGCATGATTGAAGGGAACAAATGAGAGAGAAATACATGTAATTCACGCCGTTAGAATGGCCAATCCGGCGAGTATCGTATCCAGGACCTAATGAATACGAATTTTTGAAATTAACATCTTAGCGATTTCATCTGACGTCTCATTATAGGTAAAAAAAACCTTCAAATTACATTTAAATGCCTTACACGGCTATGGATCACATGTATAGTATATTTGCAGCCTTTAAAGTGGCAATCATTTACAAATAAATAAGAGTTTTTTTTTTCTATTTATACCCCGCCTTTAATTCCGATGGTCATATCGGCGGCCGATCTCCTTTGGAACATATAAAAGGTGTTAACTCGTATTCGTTGGGTTTTAATCATTATATCACGCACACATTCGCACTCACAATCATACTTCCAGACTCTGGGGAAGATGAGGAATTGTCTTGAGAAAAATCCCCAATCCCACCGCCGGCAATCAAACTCGGGACCCCTAGCATGGCAGGCAGGTGCTCTACCGATTGAGCTACGGGCCAGCCAAAATTAAACTGTTATTATTGTTTCAATAGTAGGGCATAAATACGTAAAATATGGAGTCATTAACAGTGAAGCAAACAAATATATACAAATATAATAATTTTTAACTTAAAACTTCACTTATCTTATAAGAAATGACGACACTTTTCTCATAAATTGTTCGGGATCGTGATTTCATGGAAATTCTTCCCCATCGTCAGCAGGTACCACAAACTGATAAGGTAAGTGAAGTTTTAGGTTACAAATTATTATATTTGTATATAGTACGGCATAAATTAAGACCTTTAAAATACATTTTATAACACACTGTCACATAATGTATTTCCAACGCAGGATGAATGGAAGATCCTAAGGGGAATGGAAAGCAAAAATTCTCGTTAATGAAATTGCTGATAACACTATTTTATCTCTATTTATGAACAATAGTGTAAATGTAAACCGGGCTAGGATCTGTATTTATTTTAAGCAAATTACATTTTCTGTAGTGTCATTTTGCACCGGCTTACAAATGCGTCCATTAGCAATGAAATAATTTACTGTACATAAAATTGAAACAAATAAGCCAAACAAAATATAATCAAATTAAAACAGTCGTGGGCATACTAGCCTATAAATACAGTTGCCCCCGAGCAGATCCATTGTCAGGGGAGAAGAGAGAACCTACCGCATAAATATGTTGTCTCTCTATTAATTAAATTATAAAAA
Organism: Mantis religiosa; assembly: GCA_030765055.1. NCBI lineage: Eukaryota > Metazoa > Arthropoda > Insecta > Mantodea > Mantidae > Mantis > Mantis religiosa. The sequence continues at coordinate 105,287,815 of CM060955.1, read as the reverse complement.
CAGTACTCCTTCCATCACGTAAATATTTACTAAATATAATGGTCCCTCTTTAAACAAACGCATTATAATGTATATTAAGTGGTTAGTCCTTAGCGTGGCTTCCTCCAGTATACCGGTAATTCCGTGTCGTAGACTTACGGCACTTAAAAGACACCTCAGGTCTATAAAAAATTCTCTGAGCAAAAATTAAACAGTCCTTCACGCCCAGTATAGAAATGGGATGCTGTGAATGGGATGCATAAATTGTGCTTTATATTTTATCCATGCTCTAAAGCAGGGGAAGACACGTAGTAGTGTTGTGACGTCAGCTCCGTTAGCTCTAACCGCTAAATATGCCTCCGAACGAAAGGCAGGTTAGCGTGTGACGTCATCGCGCTGATTACTGCTGCCCAAGAGGAAGGAAATAGTTTGATGTGTTGGGGTTCCGACAGCGTAGGAAAGATAGGAAACGCATCGGGTATTAATAATAATATTGTCGCGGTAACGGACATTAAAGTTTCGGCGCAAATAGATAATAGATGGATAGGTTTCACGTAGATAACGAACTTGTGTAAACAGATAGCGCCGGCAAGCAAGATAACTGAGGCAAAGGTCTCGCCGGCGTAGATTAAGTTACGTTTCTCCAAGATGATAGAATGTTCGAATTATGTAATTAGATGCCTTGTTTTCCAGAAACCTATAGTGATTGACAGAACTGTCTGGTAATCATGAATGGAGATATAAAAGGGATTGTGACACGCCAGCAGGACAGCTGTAGTTGTGAAACAGTTGTTGTGAAACGAGAGACAGCCTGAAGTGTTATGGTAACGAGAGCGAATGATGTAATCTGCTGTCACTGTTATTGTGATCGACCTTGGTAGACTGATGGTTTACGTAACGTAATGCTGCTGTAATCTATAAGAGTATTCCTACGAAAATAAAGGAGATTTTTAATTTCTGCAACTCGGCCTTTTAATTCTACGAACCCACAGAGTCACAACTGTAAAACTTATATCTTGGGTGTTGTAGCTACATTGTTGCCATCGAGTGTGCTACACCTGGCTGAACCCTCTGATTCTGTACTCACAGCGTATTTTATATAAGCAACTTGGTAATACACGGTTCTTGCCTGACGTCACACACACTGTAGGCCTCGCTCCTGGCTGAAATACGTCACAACTCTCGAAGCTGTCTTCCTCTGCTCTAAAGCAATGTTTTACCTGTTGTTCTGATACACATGTTTTCTGAATTGAACGTCCATTAATATTCAATTTAAATTTATTTTATAATAGCATACAACACTGTCCTGCAAAATAAAATTTTTGTTCACAAGTTTGCGATCTGAAAGATTATATTACCTAACTTTGATGTGCTAAATTGAATGGTGCTTTCCATTTTTTTCTATCAAGAAAGGGTTTCTCACAGATCACAAAATAAATTTTAAAATACAACTTTTGGTGTAAATACACGTATATTGCCTATAAAATAGAAACAGAACGCGAAATTTGCGATGTGGGAGGTCATATTAACTAAATTGGATGTGGTAAATTGAAAGGAAAATGATTTTCTTTCACGTGTCAAATCGCAAATCACAAACTAAATTTTGAAAATAATGTAATTATATATATATATAGGATTAGGATTTCATTACGAAGGGGATTCGGTACGTAGGACACCATGCTCGGCCCATTGTTCCTATGCCCCAAGTGGGGCACCCCCGGGAGGAAGGATGAGGCGAAGGAGACAGAGGGTGGCCGACCCAAGGAGCCAAGACAGTACAGAGGGCAGGGTCCCTAGAGTTTACTTGGATAGAGACTTCCCCCGACAGGCCAGGACAACGGACACGCTCCCCTACAGCGGGACGGCAACGAGCACAGCAGCCGAGCCCTAATGGTACCAGGCAGGCGATCCGAGCCCTAAAGGCCCCTGGTTGGCGGTCCCAGCAGAGGAGCGAAGACCGGCAACCGACCTACCGGAGGAGGAAGTAGTTTTCCTGAGAGCATATCATCCTGCCATGCACCGCCGACACTTCTACCCTGAAAGAGACCATCGGATGAGATATTATTTGAAATGATAATGGAGATGAAATGTAGGGGCAGGAAATTCGGGGGATGTAATTATCCTACCCAGCATTCCCCTGGCGACCCGAGAAACCCCCGAAAAAAACCATGGGTCAGTTAGTTCGGCCACGGGAATCGAACCCGGGCCTCCAGAATGCGGGCTACAGACGAAACCGCCTGAGCCATCCCGCTCGGTGCAATTATATATAGATTCAATGTATAAAAAGTATCGAATTTCATAAAAATGGTACACGTTACGCGAAAGCTGTTATCATTTTTCGAAATCAGCTTTATTTTCATCAAAATCCGGAAAATGTCTCAGGATGGTGTAATATGCTTCACTTATCTTCTTAAGAAAATTCAGTAATTTATTTACAGAGTTCCTGATTACTGAGAAAACTGTATCAGTTTTCTTAAGAATATAAGTTAAGTTTGTAAGAAAATATAAATTTTATTGTATTATTTGTATTTCTTCGCTGTTATCAGCTGCAGTTTTTATGTACGAGGGCTGTTCAATAAAGAATGATCATAATTTTTTTACGGTCATAATTTTTCGCACTAAAATTCAATCTTATTATATTCTGTTAGCTTAATGTGAAACAAACACGCCGTAGTAGTTTCATTGTTGGTACTCCTGGTTCCCGCCTGTGAGAACCAGGCAAGTTCAGGCATGTTCAGTATCGTCTACCGCTGCAATAGAGGTAACATGCAGTTAAAGTTGATGTTAGAGGAAGATCTGGAGTTTCCTTCAAACGTAATCACTGCTGATGAAACTTGGCTACATCAGTTTGATCCTGAGAGCAAACAGCAAAGCTCAGTGTGGAAATCTGCTTCATCACCAACCCCCAAAAAAGCCAAAGTGGTTGCTTCTGCTGGGAAACTTATGGTCATCTCATTCTTTGATATTCATGGAATGGTTTATCAGCATGTTGTACCTGAACACACACATCAGTAACTGGACAATACTACAGGGATGTCCTGAAAACATTGCAAGTCCATATCAGACGCAGAAGACCACATTTCCGTGAAGCAGGCTGGATGCTGCACCACGATAATGCGCGGCTGCATACTGCTAATGTTGTTGCTGAATATCTTGCAAAAATCAACGTGAAGTACATTCCTCACCCTCCCTATAGTCCGGATTTAGCCCCATGTGACTTTTTTCTATTCCCTAACTTGAAGAAACGTCTTCGTGGGAGCCATTATCCATCATCAGAAGCAGTGGTGAAGGCTGCTGAGGCGATTTTGAAGGATCTCTCAAAAAATTGTTTCCAGCATGTCTTTGAAGACTGGGACAAGTGCATCGCATTCAGGGGAGACTGTTTTGAGAAGGACCATCAAAATTATGAGGATGAGTAAAGGTACGTTGTCAGAAAAAAATTGTGATCATTCTTTATTGAACAGCCCTCGTATTATTCAATTTATTTCTTATAGACAAAAGTTGACATGGTGATCATCTAAAGTATTTTAACTCAATACAATCTCTTTCGTATATTTTTTGCAAAAGCAAGTCAAGCAGAGTCCAATTTAAACATTTGTTTTACATAAGTCATACGAATAAACACATATCTCCAAATATGCTCTTCTATGACATACATACACACTTTTCAATCTATCATATGAACTATTTAAACTGCTCCGTTATTTTATTTATTTGCATCTCTCCTAACAATTTTATTTACAAGTATATTGTCTATTGCAGAAGACCCTTTATTTTGTTTTATAACCAATTGTGTAATGTTTTTAATGCTCCTGGTTAGTCAAAGAAGAGAAGTTAACGCTACAACAGCTTCACGGGGTTTTAAATTACATAAAAACGCGAAGCAGTACTTTCTTTCCAGTCAAAATTTATGATGAGGCTCTTGATCAGTATACGGACGAGGCCTCCAGTTTAGTTCCAGGTGCAGGAACTATCCTCTCTATAGTATGAAAGATTGAACCTAAATGTGGGTATATGTGATTTTTATTTCATATCAATCAGAAAAAGTATCACAGGTCCTGAAAGAAAAACTCAATTAGCTCATTCCAACACCTCTAGGATTAGTTACATTCGCAAAGGGGTTCGTGTGCGCCTAATGCGCATGCGTTAAATTTACAGTGTCCCGCTATCGGAATCGAACAAACAAAAGCTAGAGTTTAAGAAGTGAGAATCGGTGCTGTGTTATATTGTCATTTATCGAATAGTTAAATAAATGTTTGTAATGAAGTTTCTGGACATTAAAGCTTCTAATAATTCTCATGTAACAAAGTATTATATTGCATTCATCTTTTAAACGACTTCATTAGCATAACATTCCAAATAATTGTTTAACGAGAGAAAACTACTAATATTAATCAGTAAAATTGTGTTTTATATTTACTAACATTACGGTGATGATCACTGAAGGATTCAGAAATTTGTTGTAACACCTGAATTCATTATGCAGATGCATTTAAGAATTTTTTTAAACTATTGTTGGAACGAACTTCACAATTATTCGAACAAGAATGAAAGCGAATAAACACGATGCTTGTATGACCAAGACGTCAAAGTCAGCTTTTACCTAAAGGGAGGTAAAAGTACAGCCACTCCTCCTTATTCTTTAACCTAAATGCACAGTACCGTACCTGTAGCTGAGGCTCCAGTTCAAAAGGTGCAAATGCGGCCCCTAATTGTTATTTCCAAAGGTAACTGCAATAGTTTTAAATTTATTTATGTAGGCACTGCACAAATTAGATATAACCATGTATAAACAATAAAATTACTGTAATAATGGTTTTACAGGTTTGAAAACAATGGTATTTATTTTAATAAAAATGAGTTGCTAATTTTTTACTTGGCTTTGAATTTGTTTAAAATAATTTTAAAATAACATCAACAGGATGAGAACAGGTATTATTTTGAACTTTAAAAGCCTTATCAAACTAAAATTACCTTTCATGTCGATTCACTTGTCCAATCCCGTCCACGCCCGCCTCGGTAGCGTGGTGGTAGAGTGTCTGCCTCACGTCCAAGAGGTCCCGAGTTCGAATCTCGGTCAGGGTGAGTTACCTGAAAACGTTTTTCCGGGGTTTTCCCTTATCCTGAAAGACTAGTGTTGGGTAGCTCTAAACTCTATGGACCCTGGGCCCATTTGAGCATCATTTCACCCACTCTATTCATCGTCCAATATGACTTAACGTTGGAGGACGTAAAATTACAAACAAACAAAATGCCGTCCACGTCCGTCAAGAAGCAGAGCTACATCGGGCTTTGCTGCCGTTGGAGCCTCTAAAATATTTGGAGAGTATGCTAAAATTCATCCCGTAAAATATGTGTAAGAATCAAATGATTTTCTTACCTATTAGTATCTAATTTATATCTGCTCTAACTATAATGTATTAGAAGCTTATACTATTTATATACTTCCTATTATTTGTAATAAACATTTGCTAAAAATGAATTTAATACACCTTTTTGTTTATTGAAAAGAATAGAGTATCAGAGGGATGACATTTCACATGTTTAAAAGGATGTTGGGCAATAATATATTGGTAATGTATAAAATAATCTTTGTATTAGTTCATTACCAGAGACAGGCAAAATATGAAGGAAGTAATATCTTCCAAAATATGAAGAGAAATCCCATAATTTACACTTCAAGGGTTTTGAGCAGATTCATTTGTTTAGTTTTAAGAGAACGGGTTTTATAAATTATTCTTCATGTTTAATAATAAAATATAAAATGAAATACACCAAACTACATGGAGCTTATATAGTGCGATCCATATAAACCCAACAGGCCATAACTTTTGGACCAATAATAGGACACACGTGCAACTTTGGGAGAATGTAATATACAATTTGGAGATTACATTACGCTATTTACATCTCAGAGAAAATGTTGGAAGTGTCCTCCACCAGCATCTATGAATCATTGGTCCCATCTTCTTTGATATGATTGTAGACACTGAAGTTTATATGGTTATCTTCAAGACATTTTTGGAGCAGCTGGATGATATCGAATTGAGAGGTTATTTCCAGCAAGATGGAGCAACGTGCCATATATCTAATGACACCATGGAACTTGTAACCAGTTTCTTTGATAATCGAATAATCTAAAAAGGTCTGTGGCCCCCAGATCCCCTGACCTAACCTGGCCGGATTATTGGGAGATTACATTACACTATTTACATCTCAGAGAAAATGTTGCAAGTGTCCACCAGCATCTATAGATGTTTGCACTCGTCTCACCATATTCTCTGAAATTTTACGGAGAGTATCCTCGCCAATGTTACTTATTTCGGTTCAAATGGATTCCTTGAGAACATCAATTGTCCGTGGCCTATTCTTGTACAGTCTATTTGTTAGATACCCCCACAATAAAAAAATCCGGTGAAGCTAGGTCAGGGGATCTGGAGGCCCAGAGACCTTTTGAGATTATTTGATTATCAAAGAAACTGGTTATAAGTTCCATGTTGTCATTAGATATATGGCACGTTGCTCCATCTTGCTGGAAATAACCTTGTCTCAATTCGATATCATCCAGCTGCTCCACAAATGTCTTGAAGATACCCGCATAAACTTCAGTGTCTACAGTCGTATCAAAGAAAATGGGACCAACGATACATAGATGCTGATGCAGGACACTTCCAATATTTTCTCTGAGATGTAATTAGTGTAATGTAATCTGCTAATTGTGTAGTATATTCTCCCAAAGTTGCACGTGTGTCCTATTATTGGTTCTCAAATTATGGCTTATTGAAACGGTTCAGGTTTATATGGATCGCACTATATTTCAAAATGCCATGGTTCATAGATTGATGAGAAACCATTTTGTGATATTTTCTCTGAGCAATGAGAGGCAACAGCCCCTGTACGTTATTAAATATAGAATAATTAAGATTTAAATGTATAATTATTTGCTAGATGAGTTCCCAATATGCTACATCACAGCCTGTAACACCTGCTCACTTTTCTCCCAAGAAGAGAATGTTTACAAGTGTCTGTCTTGCTTATCAGTTCAACACTGTAATAAGTAGCCAGGTAATGTAAGGCCAGGTAATAACAAATGTAATGCAAGAAGGAAAGCTCAAGTCTGAAGATGCTCTTGTTTATATATTAGTTAGCTATGGATGTCGAACTATTTAATAGTTTATATCCTTAAAATTATAATGACTAGATTGCATGAAATCTTGTATCCAACTCTGGATGATTTTAATAGACACTGTGAAAATAGAAAGCATTCACTTTTTTTTAAAATTCACTCGCTCTAACAAGCCACTTTTTTATTTATTTTTTTTATTCTTTTTTTCTTTTTTTAAGGAAGGAGAAAGGACATGAGTCTATTTATGTCCTAAGTGAGATAAGGAAGAAGGATGGGCTCTGATTTTTTTTTTCTTTGTAAGTCTCATAAATTAAAGTTCAAATGTTTATTCAGGAGGTTCCATATGTTAGGGTATCGTCTCATCCTGTATATTTCAGCCTTTAGCCATGATTTAAACTCTAATAAATTGGTTGCTCGAAATTAAGGCCGTAATGGTAGAAACCAAAAGTCAACCATATCTGTAGGTGCTCTGTTGCTCCCTTCTGGAAGTTCCAAGCTAACAAAACTGAGGTTACAGAATTCTCAGACGTTATCCCAATCATGTGTCCCGTCTGCTTCTTGGTCCATTTCCAGATATCACGTACCCTTACGCATCTCGTTATTCTATGAAGTTGCGTATCTACGTGTCCACAATGTTTACACCACGGTGCAGGCACTATATTGTGTTTATGTTTCTTAGCTTCCGTGGGAATGATTTCGTTTACAAACTGATTTCAAGGTTACTTTCCAGTCCAATGGTACAAAACGATAGCCGAAGAGTTTTCATATATTTTTCCAGGGAGTATTTGGATATTTGAGAACAATCGCCGGTACTGCCAAGAAATCCTTTATTAATTCCTTATATATGATTTTGGATGTTATCGTCGTTGTTGTCCTTGCAATTAAAGGCAAAACTCTCTCATAATCCCTTCGCACATACTCGTGCCATAACCTAACACCTGTTGCATAAATTATATTATCGAGTGTTTACGTTTCTAGATTGTCTCTATGTAGTACTTAACTGGTACAAGCTTATGGGTAGGGTGTTATTTCACCTCAAAGGCAAGGTCCTGCATATCCTCCCCATCACGAAGAGTTTTTGAAAGCATAACGCGAATATCAGATTACCCAGGATCGATATATCGAACTCTTTATGTCAACAAGGTTGCCTGGATACAATTTGGCGTACACAACACAAATATGTCGTTCCTTTTAGATGATGGTGCAAGAACCCTGAAAGTTAAAATAAGATTTGCATAGATTTGACTGGGGTGGGTTCTTTTATCCTTCAGAAGCAAAAGAAGTTGTTGTAAAGAGATAACACATTTGTATGTGAGCAGCATAATTCGAAATCAGATAAATATTAAACTTTTTGTGATCGAGTCCTAAATTCGATTCCCGCTTGGAAGATAGGAATCTTTCTTAGTTCCCAGCCTCCCGAGAAACTGGATGCGTAAATAAATTGTGCGTGAATGTCATGTAATAAATACCACCAACTGTTAAAACACGGAATAAACATCATTGCTGATGAACAATAATAAATGTTCAAAACTTAGAAAGCCTAAGATGTTAAAAGACTGCGTATTGAACAGAAAAAAAAATATTCAAGTTTGATATGTTCCAATGATTTAACAGAAATATTTTCAAGAAAACCTACCTTCTCAATCTTCCCTTTACAAGGAACATATCCTGACGAAATTATTCCTATTTTCTTCCTAACCATATCAGAAAGGCTCAAATTGATTATACGAGGGCTTTTCAATAAAGAATGATCACAATTTTTTATGGTCATAATTTTTCGCACTAAAATTCAATCTTATTATATTCTGTTATATTAATATGAAACAAACACGCCGTAGTAGTTTCATTGTTAGTACTCCTGGTTCCCGCCTGTAAAAACCAGGTGAGTTCACACATGTTTAGTGTCGCCTACCACTGAAATGGAGATAACACGCAGTTAAAGTTGATGTTAGAGGAAAATACGGAGTTTCTTTCAAACGTATTCACTGCTGATGAAGCTTGGCTACATCATTTTGATCCTGAGAGCAAACAGCAAACCTCTCCTTCATCACCAACGCCCAAAAATGCAAAAGTGGTTGCTTCTGCTGGGAATGTTATAGTCATCTCATTCTTTGATATTCATGGAATGGTTTATCAGCGTGTTGTACCTGCACACACATCAGTAACTGGACAATACTACAGGGATATCCTAAAAACATTGCAAGTCCATATCAGGCGCAAAAGACTACATTTCCGTGAAGCAGGCTGGATGCTGCACCACGATAATGCGTGGCCGCATATTGCCAATATTGTTGCTGAATATCTTCCAAAAATCAACGTTAAGTGCATTCCTCACCCTCCCTACAGCCTGGATTTAGCCCCATGTGACTTTTTGTATTCGCTATCTTGAAGAAACGCCTTCCTGGGAGGCATTATCCATCATCAGAAGCAGTGGTGAAGACTGCGGAGGCGATTTTGAAGGATCTCTCAAAAATGGTTTCCAGTATGTCTTTGAAGACTGGCAGATACGCTGGGACAAGTGCATCGCATTCAGGGGAGACTATTTTGAGAAGTACCATCAAAATTATGAGGATGAGTAAAGGTATGTTGTCAAAAAATATTGTGATCATTCTTTATTGAACAGCCCTCGTACTTAAGTAAACAACTGGGATAAGTCATAAGTATCTTAAATGTATCTACAAATACTGTAATAATATTCTATAAGTATTTGTAATATGTTTGGAATGTGTTCTGTATCATCGACTCGGTGGACTCTTAAACTCCACTCAGTCACTCACTCACTCACTACCCACTCACTCCTCACTCCTCACTCACTCACTCACTCACTCCTCACTCACTCCTCATTCACTCACTCTATATCCATGCATTGTGGTCTGAAAAACGAATGTATTTAATTTACATCCTCCAACGTTAAGTCATATCGGACAATGAATGAACTAGGTGAAATGATGCTGAATGAGTTCAGGGTCAATAGAGCTTAGAACTACCCGACATTCATATTTCAGGATAAGGGAAAACCCTTAAAAAACCTTATTCAGGTAACTCATCCTTACCGGGATTTGAACTAGGGACCTCTTGAACGTGAGTCACACTACCATGTACGCTATGAAGGCGGTAAATGACTACTGCTGTGTGGATCCATTTTTCCTAACCAACTCTGAATGAGTTAAATTCGTTAGTACCCCTTAAGCTGCCTTATGAGGAGAGCTTTAAAATAAAAAGTGGCGCTAAACATGGCGTGCAATATGTACCGCTTTAAGAGTACTCTTTCTCCAAAATTATTAAGATTCCTGAAAAGTTTTTGTGCATGACAAACTGTAACGGAATTATTTCCACAAATTCTCAGCTTTGAATGATATGTGATGTAAATAATAGTGGGTCATACTGAAGCCGGGAACATGTCTGTGCTGTTTTTTGTAAGAATAATAGGACCGATAATAAATCTGTGAAAAAGACGGCAAAATTCGCTTCAGACTTTTTTGTTTGTCGCCAAATCATTAGCTCAATGCCTCTATTTTACACAAATGCAAAACTTTGACACGTCTCTGTAACGTTTCGTTATGTTATTTTATCATCAAACTTCACTCTGTGATTTCCAATAAATTGCTGCATGAAAGTATCAGCCTCTGTTACAATATTGTGACTTTGTGGGTTCGTAGAATTAAAAGTCTTGTTTGTAGAAATTTAAAATGCCCTTTATTGCAGTATACAGACGCTTTGTACACCCCTTACAGCAGCAAAATGACGTAACGTACACAAACGCAGTCTTTAAGGTCGTCTCGTTCTCAGCTGCATATAAACAAACGATCACTGCGGTACAGTTCAAATGTCCACACACTCACAATTACTACACAGCTGCCTACTCAATTAACAACTCACTAGCAACTGAACTCCCTTATTTTATCGCATCGCAGGTACTGGCAGGCTGTGTTAGCCCGAAGATTGTTGCTGTGTGCCCACACAGGATAGGGTTTAACCACAGATAGGATTTTCTTTCCGGGATGCTTTAGGATGTCTGTTTTTGTTTGAGGATGGTGGATTGATTTCGAGGTAGTTTAGTACTCCTCTAGAAGGATAGAATGCTTTCCTTTAGCACCCTGGCGTTGAAGGATTTATTTTGATTTTGAATTGATTTGTGTTAATTTTGAGACCAACAGCTCTTGGTAGATTATGGGAGCTCAGCTTTTGCTTCTGCTGGAATTGCTCCGTGGTTACCTCGGACGCCCGCAAGCCATGCGGGGGACCCGGAATAGTCGGCGATGACGTCTGGTTGGATCATAATCACCAACTGAACTCGCTCTAGCACTTTGCGCGTTTTTATACCTTCAGTCATTGTTCTAGAATGCTGGTCGATCGTTCGATAACAATCGTGACGCAGCGAGAGAAAGACGAAACTATCTCTGTCTCTTTCTCTCTGTTTCATTCACTCTGTCGGCAAGCGTTTAGCGCTGCGCGCCACTATCTGTCTCTGCCCACGCATAGCTCCAACTTTGCGGCGGCTCCATCCAACAATGCCATCGGCAACAATATGCTTGGTGATATGCAGATTATGACGCTGACTTGCCCTTATCATCATTTGCAAATGTAATTAGTGTGGCTTTTCATATTGGACTACATGAATGCGAAAGTGATTTGGAATGTGATAACGTGACTTTAGTGAAGTGTGAACATTGTTCTCTTACTCTTTGTTTTAACCACGTCATCGAAATCTTGCGCCTGCACCTTGAGGGATAATATAATCTCTGTCAGTTGTGTAGTGTTTTGCACTATTACACATTCCTTATTTAGAGAGTTTTAACACTGTTGAATGAAAGGGCCCGGAAGTTCAGCCAAAATACAAAAATGTAACAGGTTAGTAGTGACGGGGTTTTACGCTACCTACGTCTGGTGAACGTAGGGGAGGGTTGTGTACTATGTAGTCGCGCACGTACTCATACAACCAAGGTCACGGACAACGGTAATCTATCAAACGTAGTCACACAACGGACAGTGTCTTAGGATATATTATACATGCATTCATAAACTACACAAAACTATCTTATCTTTTCCAGATATATGAATATAAACAAAGGAATCATTAATATTTACAACGTGCACAGTAAAAGAAAACCTAATTCCTTGTAGTAATAGTACATTATGTCTGTGCATATGCCATATTACGCCCGTCTCGGTAGCGTAGCTGGTAGCATGTCTGCCTCACGTTCAAGAGGTCCCGAGTTCGAATCTCGGTCAGGGTGAGTTACCTGGATAAGGTTTTTTCCGGGGTTTTCCTGAAATACGAATGTCGAGTAACTCTAAGTTTCATGGACCCTGGACTCATTTGAGCATCATTTCACCCAATTCATTCACCGTCCGATATGACTTAACGTTGGAGGACGTAAATTACAACAACAAAAACATATGCCATGTTACAGTGAACAATATACATTTTAAAGGTTTCAAACGAAAACGATCTCCTGTTCTCCTCCAAACGTGCTCTGTATCGGGAAAAACTTCTCTCTAAATGGTATGATGTGACTGAGGCAAATTTAAACCAAAAGAAGGTGCTACTGTTACTTTTTTGCGCATTACAGTTCTCTCTAGAACCTTGTAGTTCATCCCGAATTTTACACAGGATGGAATATTCTATATTTTTGGCGTAGCCAATCCACGCCATCTTCCACCAACAGCACGATTTGATTAATACCTCAGTTGATGATTTATATATACCTCGTGCACTATTAACTTCACAAATTTTTGGCTTAACTTCCGGACCCTAGTGTTAACTATTCTCAAACCATCACCAATATACAATGTGTACAACACTGATCAAAGATTACTGATAGAAGGTAAGGGTCTATTTATCCAAACGATTTCATGTCGCGCGACAAATGCTAGGCGATCTAAACTACATTGAATAAAATGTAAGAATTTACACCATGTGACCGACAGCCGCACTATATTCTTCAATGTGTGACCTCTAAAATACGTCGCTTGGACTCTTGCGACAATCGCTTAACCTCAATATGTATGGATCTGTTTAGATAGATAATTTATTGATCTTGTAAATCATACATTGTACATGTGTACCATGATATAAGACACGTCAAATTGTGAATTTACAGTGCAATTAACTATACTTGTACATTAACAAGTCACATCCACTAAGGACAAGTCAGTGTTTGTACAAAATAATGTTTTATAAAGATATCTCAAGAATTTTATAATATGCACAATTAATTCAGAAATGTAACAATATTATAAACTTTCCATAAATTCACTAAAAGAATGAAAATATTGGTCTAGCAAGTATGCCAAAACTGACTTTTAAATGCTGAGAAATTGCAAGTGGTTTTATTGACTATAGGCAGTTTATTTTTAAAAAAAAAAGTGATTCCTATGTTTATTACACTGTTTTGATGAGCTCTTGTGTTATTTCTATTCACATGAATACCCATTCTCTGTCCAGTATTATGATTATGAACTGTGTCATTAAAGGTACAGTGGCCATTTCCTTTCATTAAATTTGTCTTTGTAAATTTTAAAATTTCAAAAATGAAAATACATGGGTGAGGTAAGATTTTAAATATTTTAAATAATGGTCTGCACGTAGATGTTGATTTAACTCCTCCAAATATTCTTAGAAACCGTTTTTTTTTTTTTTTTTCATTATGAATAATGATTTACAATGTGGTGAGTTACCCCACGATGTTATGTCATATTTTAAAATGGAGTGCACGCAAAATACACGCTTCTGAGAGTTTTTATGTTAACTATGTGTACAAGTTGTCTGAAATTATAAGAAATTGTACTCAGTTTTTTAATTAGATATTCAACATGTGTCTCCCACTTTAGGTTACTCTGTATCCAAAGACCAAAAAGTTTAGTTGTATTGATGTACGTATGTCGCATTCCCGCATTGTGGGCAAGACGATCTAACCTGTACTGGCACTTACCTACACCCAGAGCTGTAGTTCTGACTTTTCATTGTGCTTTATGCTTTCATGTGTTGCAAGAGTGATTTGACTTTTCACACATTTAGCGAGAATGGATACGGGACATTTCATAGAAGAAATATTAGAGTTAGGAGTTCAATTTAGGATGGTGTGTTAGAAGACTATAAAATCGTTCAAAGAAGAAGCAACAGTGGATGGTTTGAAGCCATGGATCTAAAACCCAAATTTTAACAATATAAGTACGATATAATTTATAGAGCATGCTTCTCTAGCATGTGACAGCTTAATGATCTGGAGGGGAAAGGCAAAATGTTACCAAACTTCGTAACTATGGATTACAAACCTTTTACTTCATTTCTATACCACTGTGGAAACAAAAGTAGAAAATAGAACTGATTTCTCAACAATACACTCTGCGACATGTTGCATAATGTATACCATTAACAATTCTGTAGCCTCTCATTCAGGCCCTTGTCGCACGACATAAAATCACATGCGGGAGTGAACGATCGGGCAAGTGGTCATCATCATAGTGTGATCGGCACACGCCAACAGACTGTACGAGAGATAGGGATCATTTGCTATTCACACGTCACTGCATAAAGTCCGATACAGTTCTAACCTAATTTCCTTACATCCTGGCTTTAATGTTTGTTAATTCCTATACATGGTTAGAAAAGAATATCCATTATAATGTATCTAGAAAATAGAAGAACTGATGATATTGCAGTTTATGCATAAAATACTATGATTATATTACTTTGGTGATATCCTCTGCAGATTCTTCCAGCATACTTGAGACAAGCGATGGAGTTTCTTGCAAACCTTGTGGCGGAAATGAAGAAGTCTGGAGAACCTCTCATCCGCAAAGCAGGAGACATAGGACAATGTGAGAATGTTGATTCTAAGGCAGCTGACAACAGCACCAGAGATAAATTTTATGCAGCTATTCCAGAAGTAAGTAAATTGGTATATCACTTTAAGGCAATACATTAATGAACTTCGGCAAGTTAATTATTAAAATTTAATTATTGTGCTTGTAGACTGATCTCTTATGCTACACCATTTCTTTCTTGTTAGCAGCCATTTTAGATCTCCAAGTGTTCTCTAAGGCAGGGTTTGCTATACTACAGGCAGGAGCGAAACCTGCCTTGCGAGCTGCTTTTGTTTGATCCATCTACAAACTTCAAACAACATAAATAAAAAGAAGTTATGCATCTGCATTAGATTCATTTATTTACAAATTTTGAAGATTAAATAAAACTAAACACTCCAATTTTTAAATGATATGCAGTGTAATGAATTATTGAAGGACAAATTTGATTGATTTTTAGTAATTCCTCAATTGAAATACATTATGAAGATTAATATCAGTGTTAGCATCATTTGCATTGCAAAAGAGATTTTCAAATATGTCATATCAAAATATAAGTATGTTATAACTGATCGAACATTTAAAAGTATTTTGATGGATAGAGTCAACATAAAAAGTTCAATGCCATGGCCGGGATTTGAACCACGGATCTCCTGGTTTCCGTCCAGTTGCTCTAACCCATTGAGCTACCATGGTTAACGTGCCGCCCTGACATTAAATTCTCAATTTTACCATGGTAGCTCAATGGGTTAGAGCGACTGGACGGAAACCAGGAGATCCGTGGTTCAAATCCCGGCCATGGCATTGAATTTTTCATGTTGACTCTATCCAACAAAAACCTTAACATACGGCTAGTGTGAAGATATGATTAATTTCCATCACTTAATTAAAATAATAAAGAGTTAAATGATGAAGCCTGGGACTCAAGTACTTATGATATTAAGTCGCCACAAACGGTGTATCTCGGATGCGAGAGCCCCTAGAGGTCTACTGGGAAAATATACGAGTCAAATGGCATTGAATTTTTCATGTTGACTCTATCCATCAAAAACATTAGCCTATATACGGCTAGTGTGAAGAAATGATTAATTTCCATCAATTATTTAAAAGTCTGTTCAGATGAAAGACTAATAATTTGTTAAATATTTAATTATAGTATATTTTAGTAGATTTTAGTTCATTAAAAAAATTATATTTGAAAACCAATCTGATCTGTGCAATTTGTACCAGCAGGTTTATTGCCTTTATTCTTAAAATTGTATGGCTTCATTCATGATTTATTCTTTGATGTTTAATATGGCCCCTATTACAAAAGTTGGACAACCCCTGCTCTAACGTAATGCATATGTGAATATATAAAATATCCAGATTTGTTTGCAATTAACTTTAAATTTTTACAATGTATACTGAAAATGAAACAAATTTCAATATACATAGAAAGACTGAAACTGAAAAATTCAATGCCATGGGTGGAATTGGAACCACAGATCTCCGTCCAGTTGCCCTTAATCATTGAGCTACCTTAGCCAACGTGCCGTCATGACATTAAATTCTCCAATTGACTCGTATATTTCCCTGTTAAACCACTAGGGGTTCTCATATTCAAGATACTGTTTGTGGCGACTTACTATTGTAAGTATTGAGTCCCATGCTTCATTGTTAAGGCCATGGCTGGGATTTGAACCACGGATATCCTGGTCTCTGTCCAGTTGCACCATTGAACTACTATGACCAACGTGCATTAAATTCTCCAATAGACTCATGTTTTCCCAGTAAACCACTAGAGGTTCTTGTATTCAAGACACACACCATTTGTAGCAGCTTACTATAGTAAATACTTGAGTCCCAGGCTTCATCATTAAACCCTTATTATTAGTTAATTGATGAAAATTAATAGTTCTTCCTAGCCCTTCCACTAGCCCTATACAGGGTAAGGTTTCGGATAGAGTCAAACTGAAAAATTCAATGCCATGACCTAGCCTATATATGGCTAGTGTGGAAGAATGAATTAATTCCCATCAATTAAATCAATATAAATTTTACTTAAGTCACATATTTTTTAGATATTTATGGTTTTAATTATAACTCTTTATATGTTAAAATAAAATGTTCCTGGTACCAAAAGGTGTTTAGAGGCAGAAGAAGGTATTTGCCTACATGTGGACAGTGTAACCTACATTATTAAAATGCAAAAGTACAGACACATGAAGGAAATAATTTAGCCAAAGCAAATGTTTGGTTGCAGATTACAAAAGTTGTAGTAATTCCTTAAGTTTTTTTGTAAAAATTTCAGATTATTAATTTAGGAGAGTCTTTATTTGGAGCAAAAAGAAATGAATCTGATTGGTAAACCAAATTAAAGTTGTGACAAAAACCAGGTTGTGAATCAAGTTTGTTAACAGCAATTTATAAACTACCAACAATACTTGTTTATTATTTTGTATAACTTGGAATAGAACTAAATTAGATCTGAGCAGCACAAACACTGTACAGAACTTAGTACAAATAAATAAACATTTTATTTTTTTACTTAGGATATCTGTCATAAAAAGTCATTGTGCTGGTTTTTATTAATGCCAATTGGTGTACTAGAAAGAATTGTTTTGTATGGTTATATACAATTTTTCAGTTTTGCCAACCTCATTTACAGCAAATACTTCTTTGTAAATAAAGAAAGAACAGTTTCTAATACATGCACAACATTTTAAGTATACACACTAAACTTTTTCATCTGACTTAAGTATTTAACCTTCAGTGCAGTATTAAAAATTGTTTAATATTAATCTGATTCAGTTTAGTGCTTACCATGGCTAGAACATTAACAAAATGAAATTTGTATAACCTTATTCTCTTAAAAGTAATTAACATTTAAATTAATAACTGAGATACAAAGCATTTTGAACAATGAAAAATGCTGAAAGAAAACAGCTGGGAAAATGGACGAACTGAAGTTTAATATTGTACTTTATCTAGGTAATTTGGGTTTTTTAAAGAATGCAGTTGAAAATAAATAAACATATAGGAACATACATCTGCATTAAAAATGTCTAAATGGTTTGAAATAATGGTTTAGCAGAAATGTAATAAACTATTTGGTTTAAAAGAACAAAGTATTAGTGATAAATAAAACATTAAGGTTTTCAAAATACTTCTGACTATGTGGCATTCCATTTGTTTATGTTCTGCAACTTTTCAATTAGTGAAGACAAAAGTTTCGATTTCCTGTTTTACACATATTTATTTTGTTTGTATACAATAATTAACAATGTACATAAGAATTCATATTATGTTCTTGTTGTAGACTCTCAAGGGCCAAGCTGTACTGAGTTTTAACCAGTCACAGATGCTTCTGTTTTATCGCAATGATATGGAAATTTTTGTAGTTAACGACACATTTAGAAATAATGTTGCTAACTGGACCGCGGAAAACCAACTCACTTTGAAACCAAATGTTAGTCTAGCCCCTACAAGAAGGTTTTTCCGTGTTGGCACTGCTGAGGTAAGTAAAATATAATTGTTGTTTTCATTGCCATTTTAGCATTATAATTAAAACCACACCAACAATTTATAACTCATAATAGAATAGCTTTTTAATTGAATTTAATTGTTCCTTCCCAGAACAGAAGAATTATTGCTTCTTCAGTAGAGATCAAAGATTTAATGAGCTTTCTTTGACCACCTTATTTTATCATTTGTTTTAGATTTCAAGTATCAACAAATTATTTTTACTTTCTTTACTACTTGGACACCTAAAATAAACAAATAATTAACTGATCAAAAAATTTGATATCAGGTTTTCACTGGAACTATAAATATTTTAAGGATCTCTCAATTCAAAATTGCAAAGGTCTCAGCTTTTTTGAAACAGCAAAGAAAGTGCCAGGGGAATGAGGCACAAGATGGTGTTCGAGACAATTTCGATACCCTGCCTGGTAATGTTTATAACACTCAGGTTAGTTCAGTTACAGCCCATTCAAAAACATTCTGACACTTTTGTAAATAAATCTTCTCAGTTTTAGTGTACGGAGCAAATAGAGGCATGTTTGTTTAATGGTTCTACTCCTTGTGTAGCATGCATTTGCTGTTACACTTCACTGACCTTGTTACACTGTGTAAGGATAGCTCACTCTTTGCATTGGCAGACAGTATATGCAAGATGAGGATATAATTTCATACTTTCCTCCAATTTCAAACAACTTTTTTATAACACCTTTATCATTTTATTTTCTTGAAAATTACTAACAATTTTGGAATATTTGAATGTGGTGCAGAATAGAACTATCAAACCCCTTTTAATTTTAAATGCTACAGAATATAAGTGATGTATGTACATATATTTTGAATGACAATTGTATAACTTTGCAAATAGTGATTTTATATCAATATAATTTTCTACTCCACAAAAGATGTCTCTGTTTAGCTTCATTTTTGTTGCTGAAAATTGTTTTTCTTCACCAAATTGAAGCATATAACTTGAAGCGAAATTTTATGTGCAATGATGGTGTTTGTCGATGCTATGATGATGCACCACGTTGTGGCACCATCTTAAAGCAGGATTATTTGGGATGAAGGTGGATGCAGATTAATTTCTCACCTTTGGTGAAGATCTTAAAGAAATCTAGAAGTTTCTCCTGCAACTCTGGATAATTAGGCACATCTGTAATTGTTGAGCGATGAGTTCCTTTTCTTTCCCAAGGTCGCGGTAACGGGGCTGATATATTTAGTATTAAAACTTATAAAGAAAGAACAAATAATTCTTTTCTTGTTCAAAGATGGAAGTTTAATTCCTCGTAAACATTTTTAAATTCTTTGATACAATTCCAAATATTATCTATTAATGTAGTCTTTTTACAGCCATCGGTAGATGCAATGATGAACTATGTCTTTTCTTGTGCAGACACTGCTTATGCATCTTTGATGTACACACAAAATTGTTTCTGCACACACTCGGAGAGACAAATACACATCTTACCCCTAAGACTTTCATAAGCAGAAGAACAACATTTTTTAAAACATTTAACAACTTCTTATCATATTACGTTGTCATGGTTACACCATTACCTACCTTACATTATTTCTTTATTTTATTACTATTCTTAACAAAACATGAAGTATCTAAAATAACTGCTACAAACTCTCTACATAAATAAGAAGTCTGTTAGAGAAAGCTGTTGTTACTTTGCTGCCTCACAGCATTACTTTACAGTGCAGCATCTATATTTATCTTCTCTTCTCATATAAATAAATAATTTTCTATTTCTTCATTCTAATCTTTTCTTCGGTTATAATTTACCCAAATTATGTGGTATCTTTTCCTTTATACCTTTCCATTATCACATTTCAATAAATATGTTTAAGTCTATCTCTCTCAACACAGTATGTTTCAACAAGTTTGGAGTTGTAATCCCATCAGGGGAGTTATCTGAATAAGGCCTTTTTCTGGAGTTTTCCCTTATCCTGAAAGACAAATGTCACTAGCTCTAAGTTTTATGGACTCTGGGCTCATTTGAGAATCATTTCACGTATTTCATTCATTGTCCAATTTGTTGTGAGCTAGAGGATCTTAAACCTTTAAACAAACAAACACAAAAAGTTCACAGTAAGCATGAGCAGTTTTCATTATTTACTATTTTCATTTTGAATACATATTATCTGAAACATCTGTGTCCAGAAAGAAACTGTGTAAAATAATGTAAAACTTCTTGTTAATCATGGTTCTATTAATATCTTCATCCATTTCTAATTCCTATTCATCCTGCAATCTTTGGATCCTGTCTTCTTTTTTTCTTTTTGAGCTTTATTTACTTCCTTATAGTGTTCTTTTACCAATAAATGTATGGATATGGTTCCTGCTATCACTTGTACTCCTGTGGTTGAGATTAGTGTAGTGGCAATGGTAATACCAGTGGCGGCCGCATTACAAACACAAACACACATATTGAAAATTTATAAAAATGGATTTCATTCAATCATTTTTATGAATCAAATATAACTTGTTTTAATCAATGGTTTCCAAATCATTGCTTTACATAATTTTTAGTACACAGACTTGTAGGATGTATATTTACTAGTATATAATATGTTTTTGGATAACTGCTTCTTTTTTTTGGTTCACATACAATTTATATATTCTTTATAATAATCATGAAGGTAATTAAGAATTTTTTTATGTTACAGGCAATTCCTTGGTCATACAAGAAAAGAGATCCTGATACAAATAAGATACTTAAAGATGCTGATGGCAAGGAGATCTGGGAAGGTTATTGCATTGACTTGTTACAGAGACTCTCTGAGCTGATGAAGTTTGACTATGAAATTGTACCACCTGAGAATGGAGGGTTTGGTGTCAGACATCCTGATGGCACATGGGATGGGATGGTTGGAGACTTGGCTATGGGGGTAAATGAATACTTAGCATTTATAATACTAGTTCACATTATGTAGAAAATGAAGCTAGTTACAAATATAACTATTTGTAACAAAAAAACTTCACTTATCTTAAGAAAAATTATGTCAATTTTTCTTATTAGTTGAATTAGTTGAAGTTGAAATCGATTTCATGAACCCTTGCTCGCATCGTCAGTCAGAGAAAACTGCAGGAGAAAATACATTCGTCGTTAAGGAAGTTACTGTGTTATTATGTTTTTTCAGTATTACCAAAATCTGAAAACGAAACAAACTTAAGAACAGAATCAACTGCTGATATTTCAAAATTCATTACGCGATGTTTATTTTTTCAAATAAATATCTTTTCCTAAACCATTAAATCAATTGGAACATTTAATTGTTTTAATAATTTAACTTCAGGATTTATATTATGGTTAAATTACCAAAAATGATCTGCAATTGATGATCTGCAATGATCTGTACCACCTGAGAATGGAGGGTTTGGTGTCAGACATCCTGATGGCACATGGGATGGGATGGTTGGAGACTTGGCTATGGGGGTAAATGAATACTTAGCATTTATAATACTAGTTCACATTATGTAGAAAATGAAGCTAGTTACAAATATAACTATTTGTAACAAAAAAACTTCACTTATCTTAAGAAAAATTATGTCAATTTTTCTTATTAGTTGAATTAGTTGAAGTTGAAATCAATTTCATGAACCCTTGCTCGCATCGTCAGTCAGAGAAAACTGCAGGAGAAAATACATTCGTCGTTAAGGAAGTTACTGTGTTATTATGTTTTTTCAGTATTACCAAAATCTGAAAACGAAACAAACTTAAGAACAGAATCAACTGCTGATATTTCAAAATTCATTACGCGATGTTTATTTTTTCAAATAAATATCTTTTCCTAAACCATTAAATCAATTGGAACATTTAATTGTTTTAATAATTTAACTTCAGGATTTATATTATGGTTAAATGACCAAAAATGATCTGCAACGGCCGATTTATCATTTATCAAGCAAAGACAATAAATATAAATTAAAATTGGAGATTTATTTGTAGAATGATAAACCATAATCTGCAAATAGAGCACTGTGAGACACATTGTCAAAGTTATTTGTACATATTTCATGAACTTTATATAGTTAAGTAGTGCTATTATAAATTGAATTTTTTTGTTTTGCTGTTACGCTGATGATGGTTCACTGTTTTGCAGGAGACAGACATAGTGATAGCTCCTCTTACGATGACCTCAGAGCGAGAAGAAGTTATTGATTTTGTGGCACCATATTTTGATCAGTCAGGTATATCAATTGGTAAGCACATTGGATTTAATGATACCTTGAACAAGTGAAAAAAAAGAAAAAACTTCTTAAAATATTGATACATTTTATTCAAATATTGCTGACTGATAAGCGATATTAGAACTGTTTATATAAGTAATTAAAATTTATAAGTACATGTCAAAGTGTTGAGGCATATTAACCTTCACTTACAAGGTTATCTTGTTTATTAAATGACCATGATTTTGATTCCCTCTTTCTCCTTGTCACAATATTCAATCATGTTTTGTATGATTTCTCGTCGTGGCAATGTATGAAGTATTGCTGTTTAGAAGACACGATTGCATCTGAACAGAGCGTACATACACTGACTCGCTATTTATGTGTGATAAGCTCACGTAAACAACTCTATTTCTAATTCTTTCAGATACGCCTCATGCTTGTCATGTAGTGGTTTATGAAGTACTGATTTATTCATTTCATGTATTAATTTTTAAATGTGCACCACTTGGTTATTTTTCAAAGTTGGAATTCTATCATATATTAGGATAAATTAATCTATTGTACTCATTATTTTACACTAAGAAATGATAAACTTTAAAATGTATTTAAGTTTATATATAAACTTTATATAAACTTTTTCATATACAGCTATAAATTTCTTTCAAATGTTACTATTTTAGAACAGGATGGTATGTGTATAATGTATAATTATAATTATGAGAAAGAAGGTTTTTTTTTCTTTTATTTACATCCTCCAATGCTAAGTCACATTGGACAATGAATGAAATGGGTGAAATGATGCTCAAATGAGCTCAAGTTCCATAGAGCTTAGAGTTACCTGACATTTGTCTATCAGGATAAGGGAAAACCATGGAAAAAGTTTGTCATGGTAACTCACCTTGATCGAGATTCAAACTCGGGACCTCTTGAATGTGAAGCATTCACACTACCATCTACGCTGTTGAGGCATGCAGTTAGAGAAGGGATTGTGTGACTGAAACTAGAGGTGTGAGGATAATAAGTTACAGACAAGATTTAGACCAGGAATTTTGTCCAATGTATAGTAAGGAAGGGATATTAAAGAATGGAACAGTAGAGACTGAAGTTAACGTTTAGAATGAAAAAATGTTTGATAATAGGTCTCAAATTAAGATCTCAGGAGAATATATTATAAAAAAATTAGAATATAATTTGATTTTATTATTTAATTTAATGTACATAAAATTAAGAATAAATGGTCATAGTAAATAATTAAATGTAATAAATATTGTAAACTATATACATTTCTATGGCTTGGCATCAAACAAGCCATAACAAATTTTGTAAACTAGCACTAATAAATGAAATAAAATATATAGGAACATAATTAAAATTAAGGAACATTTATAATACTAAAAACAAAGTTCTGAAAAAAATTATACATTATTAATGAAACATGTATTTCACTTTATAGTATAAGTACCTAGAATTACATCTTAAAATTAACTATTAAAATGTTGTATATCAAAGAAAAAGTCATGTACTGTTGAATTCATTGATTTTAAACCCTGAAGGAAGTAATATAAAAATCTGAGACTGGATCACCAAGCGATGAGAAAACTAAGTGATGTATTGCATATATAGGCTAGTTATATTATAATCAAAGCTACTCATGGCCTCTCTCTACTGTGCGAGATGACCGGCAGTCGCTACAGAACTTACACCCTCAAAGGCGGACTAGAATCCTTACCTTATAATAGATGCTGGAAAGGTCTACTTTTGCTCTCAGCCAGCTATCTTGTGTAAATATTCTCACTCATTTTCCGATGCTCAGCAGTAGGTATTCTTGTGATTTCTTGCACGTTTTCCCTAAGTTCCTGTAGTGTATGAGGATTGGAACGATACACATCTGTTGAAATTGAAGACCTATTGCTACTTATGTTAAAGCCAAATGTTTCCGCTAAAAGTGTGAATTGTAGAAACGTTGAGTCAGACTGAAAAATTCAATGCCATAGCCGGGATTTGAACCACGGATCTTCTGGTTTCCGTCCAGCCGCACTACCATTGTGCTACTATGGCCAACGTGCCGATATGACATTAAATTCTCCAACTGACTCGTATTTTCCCGGTAAACCACTTAGGAGTTCTCATAAACACATGAGACAACTACCTTAATGGAAGAACTACCAGAAGATCCGTGGTTCAAATCCCGGCTATGGCATTGAATTTTTCAGTCTGACTCAACGTTTCCACAATTTAGCCTACACACGGCTAGTGTGAAAGAATAATTAATTTCCATTAATTAACCTAATAGTGGTTAACTATAAAGCCCGGGCCTTAAAGTACTTACATGTAGTAAGTCGCCATTAAGGTAGTTGTCTCATGTGTTTATGAGAACTCCTAAGTGGTTTACCGGGAAAATACGAGTCAGTTGGAGAATTGAATGTCATATCGGCACGTTGGCCATAGTAGCACAATGGTAGTGCGGCTGGACAGAAACCAGAAGATCCGTGGTTCAAATCCCGGCTATGGCATTGAATTTTTCAGTCTGACTCAACGTTTCCACAATTTAGCCTACACACGGCTAGTGTGAAAGAATAATTAATTTCCATTAATTAACCTAATAGTGGTTAACTATAAAGCCCGGGCCTTAAAGTACTTACATATAGTAAGTCGCCATTAAGGTAGTTGTCTCATGTGTTTATGAGAACTCCTAAGTGGTTTACCGGGAAAATACGAGTCAGTTGGAGAATTTGTCATATCGGCACGTTGGCCATAGTAGCACAATGGTAGTGCGGCTGGACGGAAACCAGAAGATCCGTGGTTCAAATCCCGGCTATGGCATTGAATTTTTCAGTCTGACTCAAAGTTTCCACAATTTAGCCTACACATGGCTAGTGTGAAAGAATAATTAATTTCTAAAAGTGTGAATTATTGTAACTGGGTTTTCTAATCCGTAGAATGGAGTTTATTAGTCCAAAGCTTTTGCTTTTCACTGATTGATCTTGGTTTCATTTAACTGGACGTTTAAATACACACAACAGTCGATACAGGGCTTCAGAAAGCCTGTTCTACTGGATGAAATACCTCATTATGATCAGAATGGTATGCGACAAGTGCAGAAGAATAATAGTGCCCATATTCTATGATGAAACAATAAATGCAGAACGATATCAGAGGTTAATTCTGAGGCCATTTTTCAATCGCTTGATAGATGAAGAGAAATCATATTGTTGGTTCCAGCAGGATTATATGGCGGCCGAATCATTAAATGCAGTAAGAGAGGTGTTTGATGACAGAATAATTAGAGTTGATTTGTGGTCCCTCATTCTCCTGACCTAACAAGTTGCAGGGGCGGCTTCTGAGGTAGTGCCGCTGTGCCATGGCACCATCTGTATGAAAACGAAAGAAAGACATGTGTATAGGAATAGTGCAAAAGAGATTGTTTCTGAGTATCTGCTCCCTTGTGTGAATATGCGCGTTAAACGCAAGCGCTCTGTCTTGGTTGTTTTCCATGTTTTGCAGCCGATTCCAGAACTGCACCATCTATGACATAAGCACCTGTGTTAAGAGCTAGGATGTATGCTTATATACAGCTTCTTATGGCAGAAGGTGGTGCCGAGATTTCTCTGGCGCATAACTTATATTTTTTCCGCTAGAGTGCAGTAAAGCACGGGACTTAAGATAACTGTCTCTCTGTCATGAAATCATACACGAACGCTTTGTATGACATTCTCCATGAACTGTATTATCAAACTTTTACTGTACTCGTTACATCTGTGCGTAACAAGAGTACGGATGTAATAAATATTTATTTCCGTTTCCCTGTACGTTCTGTTTGGTACAGTATATTGTAAAATATGATGAATTATTGATAAGATTAGCTAAATCGTTCGAAATTGGTACACATATTTATATTTTAACAACCCTTATTTATTTATGTATTTATTTATTTGTGTGTGAGTGTGTACATGTGTGTTTTTATTATTTATTTATTATTTATTTATGTAACTGTCAATACAATGCCTTACCGGCTGCCCCTGGGGTTCTTTGAAAGACAAAATGTATCTTTCCAATGCTCATGCACAACAGGAATTTAGGGAAAACATTGTGAAATAAATCACAAAAATACTTGCTATTGAGCTTCGGAGAGTGAGCGAGAATATGTACATAAGATATACTGCTTGTTTGAAAGCAGAAGATCAACATTTCCAGCATCTATTATAAGGTAAGGATTCTAGTCTGCGTCTGCCAGCGTAAGTTCCCCGGCAACAGCCAGACATCTCATGTAGTAGAGAGAGGCCACAGGTGGATTTGATTATAATTTGACTACCTGGTATTTGCAGCAAAAGGTAGCCATAGTATCCCTTTGATGATGCCAGTTTCTTAATGAGTGACTGAATGAACAAATAATTAAGGTAAAGTAGTTAATTTTGTGAACAGTATGCTATTGTTACTGTTAAAAAGAAAATTGAATACATATGCTTTGCTTTTCAGCCATAGAACAACCGGTGAGGAAGAATGTTTCCTCTCTACTGTTTTGATACTCTCCATGCCTTGTAATAAGCTGTAATAAGTTTTAGGAAGACTATATGATGCAACCACATATAAAATATTGAGTAGCATCTGTTGTTAATTTTTGTCAAAGTGCAAAGTGACAGTACATATCAAGGGTCAAGTATACTAACAGCATTATGCACAACTTGTGAGCCCTTCTTTATTATTAATAAGTTTTAAAAAATATTCAGAACCTCTTGCAGTTGTGGTTGCATCAGCACTGGTTGGAGAAATCCTTTACAGAATAAAGCTTTTTCTGTAAACCCTCCACCCAGAATCACCAATTTGTGATAAGAGTTCACTGAACAGGTTGCCTTCTAAATCCAATTTCAGTACAGAATTTTTATTCAAATGAACTGCACTTATTAATTACATCATACTCCTCTAGGGTAGAATGAATTTGCTATAATGATTTCTGAGTGGTGATTAGCCAAATGATGTATCAAGAATTCTTTAAGCTAATATAATTTTGAGTCGAACTAATACTCAATGCTCCATTTATTGCTAGTATTTACCTAGAACGCGTTTTGTTAGGATCTTCCTAACATCATCAGCTGTTGTCTCTAATGGAGTTGGTTTGGTGAACTCATTGGAGGCGACAGGTGCGTCTCTGTTGGTATCTTGGAATGAACTTGAAGTTTGGGTTTTCATCAAGGGTAGTGTGAAAACCCAAACTTCAAGTTTATCAAGATACCAACAGAGGCGCACCTGTCGCCTCCAATGAGTTCATCAAACCAATGTCCATTAGTCGACAACAGCTGATGATGTTAGGAAGATCCTAACGAATCGCGTTCTAGGTAAATACTAGCAATAAATGGAGCATTGAGTATTAGTTCGACTCAAAATTATATTAATTTTGTGCTTCATTGTATCATAGTCATTACACATTGGAATTCTTTAAGTTGTTGACCACATAACCCTTAGATCTTCTCTTTCAAGCTAAGACATATTATGACCAAAGCTTGGAAGTTTACAAAGGTATTACTCAGCTATGAATAAACACTAAGAGTGATTCTATTATTTAACTGAAATTCTATGTTCTCAGTTATTAGGAAACCTGTAAGAAAGACATCACTGTTCAAGTTTATGACAGTCCTGCGTCTTGAGGTATGGCTGAGTATTGTTGGCGCACTTACTGTAACTGGTATTATGATCTGGATTCTTGACAAATATTCTCCCTACAGTGCACAGAATAACAAGGAGCTTTATCCATATCCATGCAGGTATGCATAAGTTTATAATTTTATATTGTTACTGTAAATCTTAGTTGCTTATTATATTAATAAATAAAAAACAGAAGCAAAAAATACTACATAAAATATAATTACTTGTCACAAACTTCACTTATCGTTTAAGAAAATTCATGAAATTTCTACAGAATTCAAGAGACTAATTTTGCAAAAATCTTTTGCATCATCAGTCAATATTTCCTTCGTTGTCATCATTACTGCCACTAGATGTATTATTTTTTTATTTATTACAAACTCTGAAAATGAGACAAGCTTAAAAACAAAATTGAATGACGGTACATCAAAATTCATTATGCAATTTCTATTTTTTGAAATACATAAATATTTTCCCAAACCATTAAATCTATCAAACTATTTAATTACTTTAATAATTTAACTTCTGGATTTATTTTGTGGTTAAATGACCAAAAATGATCTGCCACAGCCAATTTATCAGTTGTTTATGCCTAATATTTCTTTCATTCTGGTTTCTAAATTGTGTTTGGTCCTTCCATTGTAAACCTGATCGCAATCTAAACAATTAAATTGATAAATGCCAGATTTTTTATAATCAGAAATGTTATCTTTTTTAGAGAAATGTTATATTATATTTATTTTAAGGAATCAAAGTTATAGAAAATTCTTTAAGCATATTTTAAAAATGTTTATTAGCCCAAGGGTGGTAAGTAAATGTTTCAAAATTATAATCATACTTTATTTTTTTAAGGGTATAAACATTACTTATATTTGTTATATAATCAAATCTTTTAATTTTTTTATGTTTTACATAGTTGCTTATATTACAGATAGGGTTACAGGAACGAATAAACACAGTTCTTCCACACTAGCCATGTATAGGTTAAGGTTTTTTGGATAGAGTCAGACTGAAAAATTCAATGCATTGCTGGGATTTGAACCATGGATCTGCCGATCTTCGTCGGTCACTCTTAACTATTTTTTTTTTTTTCAAAAAAATACAATAAAAGCATCAATAACCTTTTAACCAGAAAAACTGTAACTAGCATTGGGATGTAGATTTGAAAATATTTTAGGACTAGTTCAGTGCTAAAACAGCATTTGGAAATCTCTACATATAGCAGTAATCCTTTACATTACAAAAAAAAAAAATAGTTTTATTTTTTTTATATACCGAGCTCATTTACAATGTCTAGAAAGTTAGTTGGTGGTATAGCCCACTTTCCATCCTTATACTTTAAATTGTAGGATTGACACTAATTTTGAAAATCAAATCATTACCACAAATTAAAAAGTTATTTTTCCTGTGTCTTAATATTTGCTGTCCTATTTTTTCACACCTCAAAAACTCCCGCTCCTCAAAAACTGGCATTCTGGCTTAATGCCCACTTAGGCCACGGATCTCCTGGTTTCCATCCAGTCACTCTTAACCTTTGAGCTACCATGGCCAACGTGCCATTCTGACATTAAATTCTCCAGTTGACCCGTATATTTCCCCAGTAGACCACTAGGGGCTCTCGCATCCGAGATACACCATTTGTGGCAACTTACTATTGTAAGTACTTAAGTCCCAGGCTTCATCATTTGACTCTTATTATTTTAGTTAATTGATGGAAATTAATCATTTCTCCACACTAGCCGTATATAGGCTAAGATATTTGATGGATAGAGTCAACATGAAAAATTCAATGCCATGGCCGGGATTTGAACCACGGATCTCCTGGTTTCCATCCAGTCGCTCATTTATGAAGTACTAAGTCAAATACATCTCGCACTAACCCTGCTGCTCAGGCTGATCTTCTATTTATTTTTTTTTAAGATGCTGATAATTGATACTGAATGCTAAACAAGCTCTTCTAAACAAAGAATAATAATTAAAAACTATACAATGAGTCAACTGAGGCACTCTGCACTTCACATACCACAGAATCTTTCAACACATTTTGCCTTCAAATGGAGACGAAACACATTAAAAGAAAATTTATGGTATGTGAAGTACAGTGTTTCAAGCAACTCATTGTACAGTTTCTAATTATTATTTCATTACTTCACAGTGTTAATTCCAATTTGCATTTTCAAAAAAGAATAATAAATTTAAGTAATTGGAAAACAAATGTCAAGAAACTGAACAACAAATTCAGACATAGTTTTCAAAAAATGACTGTAAATGTCCAAATCTCTACAGCACAAAAATAAGCAATAATGATTGATTAAATACATTTCTGTTATTTTGGGATGCTGGGCACATTTCTATGCAAAATGCATAAATTTATGTCTTTGTAAACTGTTTAGAAGCTAAGCAAAGAGCAAATGGGACAGAACAAGAAAATACAGAGCAAGCTGGGAGAAATAAAATTTATTATACTTTCTGTGAATGGTACATTCATTCAGCCATCCATTCATCCACATCATCTGTCCAGCTTGAAAGAAAAACATTTTCAGAGTACATTAACTGATTTAAGAAGGGTTTAAGTCTACTGTGTAACTTGAGAAAGCATTGTACTCCATAGATTAGACCCACTGTCTGTTCCGTTTTTCGCAGTAAGTTTATCTTCTTCAGTCTGCCCACATCCTAATAAGGATTACCCATACAGGAGTTAAAGTATATTAGTTACAAATACAGTGGATGCAGCTTTCTAGGAAGTAACCAAATGCTTTACGAATTCATTTTAAGTTAATGTATACCATTTGAAGTGCTCTATTTACCACCCAAGACACCAAACAAAAATGTAAATCCCATTAAAGCACACCTCACTCTCCTATTCCTCTTCCCCTTCCTCCTCTTCCCCTTCCTCCTCTTCCCCTTCCTCCTCTCTCTGTCTTTCTCTCTCAAATACTGATGGTTGTAGCTTTGAATTTTACAATACATACCTGTATTTTTCCCAAATGACTTCTCTCTCTCCTCCTGGCCATGCAAAAGAAATAAAATTTCAGGGCTATCACACACAGTGACCAGCTCTTAGAAAATTTGTTATTGTTCACTGTATGAGGCTCGGTTGATAAGTCCAGGGCCTCACAAAAAAAAAAAAGTGTAAAAAGTTTTTCTCTTTATTTCTCAACATAATCTCCAGAAAGGATAATACATTTGTAATACTACTGTTCTAATTTAATTAAACCATCTCTGTAATGCGATTTATCATAGTCCTCAAAATAGTTCTACACTGCATTAATGATCCCATTGCTGTGAAATCTTAGTCCTCCAAGAAATTTTTTGAGGCTCAGGAACAGGTGGTAGTCACTGGGTGCTAGATCTGGCGTATAAGGTGGATGTTCAAGCAGTTTGAAATTTAATTTACACATTTTCCCATTGCAATGATTGAACGATAGGTCAGAGTATTGTCGTAAAGAAACAAGATTTTTTTCTTTGACCAATGAGGTCTTTTTCTTTTCACCTCATCACTCAAACATTGCAGTAAGCTTGCATAGTGGTCACCAGTGATACTTTTACCCCTTTCGAAGTAATCAATAAAAATAATTTCTTGTGCATCCCAGAAAATACTTGCCATAACCTTGTTAGCTGACAAAATTGACGTTGCCTTTTTTTAGTTTGTTCACATGGCACAATCCACTGTTTTGACTGTGATTTACTTTCTAGAGTGTAGTGATGTATCCAAGTTTCATCCATGGTGATAAGCTGTTTCAAAAATGCACTGGGAGTTTTAGGGTAGAGCTCCAGATTCTTAACAGAAACAGTTTTTCTTTGCAACTTTTGATCAGGTGTCCACAAATGCGGCACCCATTTTGCACAGACTTTGT
The DNA here is from genome assembly GCA_030765055.1 of Mantis religiosa. Lineage (NCBI taxonomy): Eukaryota > Metazoa > Arthropoda > Insecta > Mantodea > Mantidae > Mantis > Mantis religiosa. Next base: position 105,255,720 of record CM060955.1, on the reverse strand, counting down.
GAAAACCCAAAATATTACCAGCACCAAACAATGAATTTATTCAATGATCTTTGGTGTTGTGACTTTCATAGGACATCCAGAGCGAGGCTCATCACTAGTGCTCGTATATCCCCATTTTAAACTCTGCAACTCATCTTTTAATCATTGTATATGAAGGGACAGAGTCTTTCAATATTCTATCCATTTCCTCCTTGATTTCTTAAGATTTTAAGCCTTTCAAATGGAAGTATTTAATCACTGCTCGTTTTTCTAAATCCTCCATTTTCGAGAAACCTCTACACTTGTCTTGTTTAAAATGCTGTCCTTCAAAAACTAAACAAGCTATTGACCTGTAACTATGGATAGAAGCTAGTCTAGAGTTAAACTATATGATGCTATTGATCAAACTGGCCCATCTCTATGTGATGCCTGGGACTTATCAGTCAACCCTCGTATTTCCACTATACCTACAAAAAATATCTACTTAAACCATTTATGGAAATTTCTTATCTCATTTATGTGAAACAGATCAAAAAGTAAGCTTTTGTAAGAATATTTTGTTGCAAAATTTGTCAAGATAGTGATGAACATGTAACACATTCAATTTTTTTTCTACTGCAATATGTGCTATATGTAAAATTAATTACCGTAGTAAAGAAAAATATTGAATGAATACCAAAAGAATGCTGCAAATTCAATTTCTGCTTGTTGCAGGGAGTTTACTCTAAAGGAAAGTTTCTGGTTCGCTCTTACATCATTCACTCCTCAAGGAGGGGGCGAGGCTCCCAAAGCACTCTCTGGACGTACACTTGTAGCAGCATACTGGCTGTTTGTGGTACTAATGTTGGCAACCTTCACTGCTAATCTTGCTGCCTTTCTGACAGTAGAGAGAATGAAGGTAACATTACAGCATTGTACATCTTAAACATATTCCTCTATTAAATCATATACATGTTGCAGAATAACTCATATATTATAAACATTATTTACAATTTACATCCACAAAAATTATATTAGTTTTACAATAATTCAGTTTTAGAAATTTGTCTATTCAATAAAAATCTTCAGTTATTTAAGAAATTTAATGACGTCCTTATAAATGTTTGTTTTAATGCAATATTATTATGTTTATATAGTGGAGAATGCCATGTGTGAGTCTATTTTCATAAATCTTAGTTCTGTGTGAATTTACGAACAGATTATACTTAGCTCTAATATTGCACATATGAACTTCTTAATTTGTTATGAATGAACTTAAAGAAGTTTTCATATAGTTAAAATTTCACATATGTAGATACTTGGTAAAGTTAAAAGGTTCAATAGTTTAAAGTACAGTTTACAATATCGTAGTTGAGTGGAGAGATCTGCTATAATAATCCTAATTATTTTCTTCTGTATTATTTTCTTCTCTTTCACTGTTTTTGAAATTTCTCCAAAGTTCTCTCGAGTTCTTTTAAGTGCTCTGTAAATTTCACTTAATTTGTAATAAATTTTGCTGAACATTGTCTGAACACCCTTGCACATCAAGTCCTATTGACAATGTGGAAGAACTAACGAAAATTGCTGAATCACCATCAGAATGGTTTGACTAGAAATATGACAAAACCAATCAAGGAAATTGCATCACACTAAAGCCCCTCAATGCTTTTTGTGATTTTTTTTGTCAGAAAACAAAACTAGCTATGTTACCTCAGTCACTGTAGTCACTGGACAAGGCTCATTGTGATTTCTTGGCATTTCTGAAGAGAACAACAAAAGGAAATCATGTTGGCACAATTGATGACATAAAGTAGAATCACTAAACACCATAACAAAAAGTCAGTTGCAGATGTGCTTTCAAGATTGGAAAGACCAGCACAAGTGTATGATATATGAGGGGAATTATTTTAAAGGGGATAAAGTTGATGTTGACAAATAAGAGCTCTTTAAAGAAAAATCCCATTATTTTTTTATCACACCTCACATACTGGTAACAAGTGTCTCAAATGTGCCTCTGTAGTAAACTCAGAGGCATGTGGGTGTGATTAACTTCATAGCGGAATTACAGAGAAGCAGTAGCAATATTGACATCTGAGTAGGAACAGTCTGTTCTTTCTTCCACCTACTTGACATGGACTTGAAGTTGTGAACAGAATTTATTCGTTGATGTATGGTTTAGACCTTCTGAATTTACTAACAGTCAAAATTCACACATCAACCAAACCCTATGAACTGAGAGAAAAGCAATTTTATGGAACAAAACTGGACTTTGGACTCCATGTCCAGAAACAAAATCATAGGACCAATTATTTTTAACACAACAATCACTTCAGAAGTTTGTTGTTCAGATATTATTTATCCATTATTTATTCCTTTCTGAATGAACTCCTCCAGTAAAGGACTGAGCCCAGACTTTACTCTCCCTGATTGTTTCCTCTGGGATGCCACAAAATCCTCAGTATACAAGAATAACCCAAAAACAATTGATAAACCTAAGGTAGAAATCACAAATTAGACATACTCCATTACACAGGAAACCCTAAACCAAGTGTTTGAAAAAAAGTGCCAGACAGTCGAACTCGGTTTACAGTATTTCCAACATCTTCTGTGACAAAGGTAGGTAAGTAATCTCATTTTCAGTTCAGTTCATCTTCATTCCCAATAATAATTTAGCAGGATCCATTGACAAACTAAATGTGGTGAGTGAACATGCCAGCACATCCACCTCATTACAGAGAATCATTTGAATCATTATATAGTCCTTACATTGCATATGAATGGAATATGATGTTTAAAAATATGAAAATCACTAAAGTACCTATATCTGGAATTCAATAAACCAAATAATTTGAGAAATTAAATAATAAACAGTCTAAATAATATACAGTCAAATCTTGGTTTCTTAAGTTGTTAAAGGATGTCAAAATAATATAAGACTTAAGGCTTTCATGGTGAGTATTATTGATTAAAGCTGCACATGAAGAAAAATGTTAAATTTGTGATATACATACTAGGCACAAAATACTGCATGTAAACTTACAACATATACATAATTGTCTGAATTTATGCGATAGAAATGAATATTCAAAATGATGGCAGCTTTATTACTTATATAAGTAAGTTAAATTTAACAATACAAAATACATTTTCACAATGTGAATAAATCTGTCATCTTCTTTCGCTTCATTTTCTATATGCAAGATTTACTAATAACTAAAAATTTACTGCTACCATTACTGTAATTTTGTTGTTACTCATTTCCTGCCCTAACACACCTCTATCTTTAAAGACCAAAGTTTTATCTGGCAGGCACTTATAGAAAAGTCCAGCTTCCTCCACATTGAAGATGTCTGGCTCAAGTCCTAGTAGAGTAGGGAGGGCAGTTGGTACTTGTCACAAGCAACTTCAGAAACATCAGCTTTCTCTCAAGATAGCACCTGTTCATCAATACCTTGATACAGTAAAATTCTGTAGTCACCCTGAACTTGCTTAAGAAGGGTCAAATTCCATGTTTTTCACAAAATTTTCAAGTTTTTCTCAAATAATATCACCAAACATAGTAATATTTGTGTCTCTTACATTGCAGAATGAGGCACCATACTCTTTTCAAGCCACAGAAAACTTGATGTAGTGAGTTTTTTTGCTATGGCAGACTCATCAACTACTTTGATATGTTTCTCTTTATCATTTATAGTCATTGAAAAGTACTAGTTGGAGTATCTACCTTTGTGCAATATCTTTCTTTTTTTTAATTCTTTCTCTATTTCTCAAATAATTTTAGCTTGTCAATCTAACTTAATGATTTTAATTTTTTTTTTTCTATTATATACTGAACCCTTAATGTAGACTGAACGTATAAAGTACACCACAAAGTTACCACATGACTACGGTATTTGACAATGTGCTCTGTAACGAAACTGGCAATTAGAGCAAAATACTCTAATAATTAAAATAAATGAAATAAAGTGCTGTAAGCTCAGCTGTAGTGAAAAATTAAAATTAGAAACTCTGAATGTTACAAATTGCACTGCATAAATTACAATGTAAAAACATATAAATGTTAAGATAAATAACAAGTGTAAGAACCAAGGATATAATTTAAACTAAGATAATATATCAAAAGATGTGACTAGGGAACTATCACTGTGCTCATACTGCTGTACATCTGAAAATTTGATGTACATAAACTACAGTTACCAAAAATCTGCTGCAGAGTAGAACTGCAACACCTGAAAAGTGCAACATGTGACCACTTGCAAGTAGCTGCTCGACATCCCTCAGCTCTCTGCCGTTTGTGGGGTCAGCACTCCTTGCATATGCTATGTGTAGATCGCTGCCCACAGTGGTAAACAGTACAATGCTGTGTTATAATGCTTATATGTTCCTACATATTCTGGACTCATTTTCACATACTTTGTGCTATACTCTGCACCCGATTTTTGGCACACAGTTCCTACATAGAGCAGAGGTAATGTCATCAAACTCTCAAGCAAATACAGGTATGAGCATAGTGATAGTTCCCTTGTGAGTTACAGAAATTTTACTTAAAAGAAAAAAATAGATGTAAAGTAAAAGTTTGTGAAATATGAATTGCTACAACTTATCAACAATGCCTGTTAGAGTTTTAAAATACTGAGGTTTGACTGTGCTCTGCAACATTAGAACTGTTTCTGAAACCACATAAATTATACAGTTTCAAAATTTGAACTGTTCCTGAATTACATAAGCTACAAAGTTTACCACATGCAAATTTTTTCTGAAACTACATAATGTATATACTTTTCTAGAATTATGTATATAAACTACAAAACTGAAAAATTGATTATTATTTGCAGACACCTGTTGCATCACTGGAGCAACTAGCAAGGCAGTCCCGTATTAACTACACAGTAGTCAATGGCTCTGACACTCATGAGTATTTCATCAACATGAAGAATGCAGAAGATGTTCTTTACAAGTACGTATATATTCTTGAATTTTAATTTAAAACAGTTCAACAAAAGTTCAATGTTTCACATCAAACTGAAGAACAAAGCTTCAAAATCTCTCTATCTCTTTCCTAATTACTCTTCAATACCATTGTAATTTTAATCAATAGTGATGCCTCCTAGTATATGCAGGAAACACACCAAGATTAACTGTGCAAACTTTAGCATCATCTTCTAGTGACTATACCTCAAAAAGTCTGCAAACTTGGATAATTTAACATAGAAAAGACAGGACTTTTAAGGTCTATTACAACTTGTATCATTCGTATGGACACAAAATCATATTTCTACATAATATAATTTCCTGTGTTTGCTGCAGTCAGAATAAAATTGTAAAATTTCCCAAGTTTATTCCGAAAAATGTTCTTGCACCTTTCACTAAAAAACAAATCATTATTCTTGCTTACAGGAACACTCCACTGTCTGAAACTCTGATTTTGTTTAGAATGAAATGGGTGGTATTAAAATATGAAATTATTTGATTGTTTTTAAACATTTAATTTTGATAAGTGGCTTTATGCTCAATGTATAGGGCCATTTGCCAGAGAATCAGCCTTTCATTCAGCTTTGCAGCTTGAATGAATTTTTAACTGGTTACTTGAATGCTTTTCCAATGTATTATGTTCTTAGTTTTGACCAGTAACTACTTGAGCGTATACATTTTGGGTGTCACAAATTTTAGATTAAGATAACCCTACTACATAATAGGTGGTTATGACTATGAATAAACTGATGCAACTGCAGAAACTTACAACAACATTACTTGGATTAATGATGATGATGATAATGATAACAATAGCAACTTGTTTGATAAAAGAAGAGGTTGTTTTGTGTATGTTTGTTGATGTGTACTTAAGTACAGCGTTTTAGGGCAAGAACCAAGTAATGTGTAAATTGGAAGAAGTTTCCATGCAAGTACACACTGCCATTTCTCCTCACATTCAAGAGGTCACGAGTTTGAATCTCAATCAGGATGAGTTATCTGGGATTTTCCCTTATCCTGAAAGATAAATGTTGGGTAACTCTAAACTCTATGGCAGTGGTATCACTGAGTTGAAATAGGGTGGTTATCTTTTCCCACTCCTAGTTAACCTTCACAGGTGACATAATAGATACTAGGGTGAGGGAGAGCATACAGAAGATTCAGTGGCAGGTTGTTAAACTATTTATTCATATTTTTTGTGCATAATGTATTGAATACCATTGTGAATTATACCTTTATAGCTACATGTTAATTATTAGTTCATAATTTAAGTGGACTTCTTATTCTTCTTAGCTATTAATTTATCGATATCTGGCTCTGTAACGGGGCATGTTGACTGTCCGCCACTTACTTGCATTTGTTTTAAAACACAAAGGGGTGTAGACGTACTGTAATAGCCAATGCCAGTCAGCTGTTTCCCTGCACCCCCACACTGCTAAGCGAAATACTGAAGAAGGGGGAAAAGGAGGGTAGTCACCCTCAGCTACACTCGATGGCACCTCTGCTCTATGGACCCTGGGCTCATTTGAGCATTATTTCACCCATTTCATTCATTGTCCGCTATGACTTAACATTGCAGGACATAAGTTAAAAAAAAAAAAAAAAAAAAAAAGATTTCCCATTTCTTCCATAAAATACCACCTAGTGGCATTGATGTAAAATTGTAATGAAAGCATAGGGAAGTAGAGTGTGGCAGAAACTTGGCACATTACTGCCTTCAAATGTCACAGCCTCTATGTATTTGATCTATAAGGTAATTATTTTTACATGTTGTACATGCATAAAAGCTTCTTAAAATATGCATAGTGTACATCCAGCAACCGTTTTGCCAAGTTTCAACTTTAAATAAGCAGCATGGTGGAGTTAAGTGCCATAAATTTTAAATTACCACATATAAGTAAGCTTTAATAGCATGTGACTGTGGTGCTGCATGTAGTAAAAGTGTAAGTTAAACACTACACATTCATTTTAATACATGCAAATACAAAAATAACCAATAAATCTACAAGGTATCAAAAATGAGAGTGTTTATATGTTAGATAGGTGGTAGCATGTCTGCCTCACATTCAGAAGGAGTTATCTAGATAAGGCATTTTTCAGGGTTTTCACTTATTCTTAAAAATGAATATTGGGGTAACTCTGTTATGGACCCTGGGCTCATTTGAGCATTTCATCCATTTCATTCATCAATATGAGCTAATGTTGGAGGACATTATTAAAAAAAAAAAAAACACTGCTATTGTCACAAAAGATATTACTTTAGGCATATTAAATAATTTACTTAAGAAAATTAACTTTAACATACCTATGCATTATTTTCCTTTAATAAACACTGGAAAAGCATTTTGCAGGATTATTTATGCATCTTCAGCATTTTCAGAGATGCTGGATTCATTTTAAAATGGCTGAGTTTTGGTAGGAGGGCACTGGAGAGGATTTTGTTTTCAGTACACAGCTGAGAAATACTTTGTAAACTATTTCTGATTTCTACACTGAACAGCTATTGCAATTTTAAATCTTACACACTATTTAATCCATAATACTCACAAATCACCTTTCCCTTCCTTTAAAACCAAACCATTGTAAACCATACCCAAAACCTTAGTTAATTAGTAACTGATATACTTAGATAACTGCTAAATGGCTGTTTACCAAAGTTAAAGTTAATATGCATATTTGAAAGTTAATTTTCTTAATTGGTAACAGTATAAAAGTGAACAAAATATGATTAAGTGGCTTATTTAAGTATACATTTAAGCATAATTCTAACAAAGCTTCTTGTCTTGGAATGCTGTAGTGTGTGGAAGGACATCACCTTGAACAGTTCAAGTGACCAATCCAAGTACAGAGTTTGGGATTATCCAATCAAGGAGCAGTATGGTCACATTCTCCAAGCAATCACACAGGCAGGTCCTGTACCAAATGCCTCTATTGGGTTCCAGAAGGTAGGAATATAGTTCAGCAAGATATTATTTATATTTAATAACTCCAAAATAGCAAGCCAAGTAAATCACATCAACGAACTGCTGCTTAAACTACCATCCATCTCTCTAAAACGTTGACTATCATAAATGAGTGCATTTATATATTAGTAAGGTTTAATTCAAAATGTTTCGCTAAGTATATACAGCATTTTTCACAATGTTGGAAACATGCTGGTAGTTAAACTAAAATTTATAAATCATAGCAGCAGAATTCAGCTGTATACATTACTTTAGAGGGCAGATCAAATATAAAATACAATTTTCCGGTAGTGGTTCAGACAATAAGCAAACCAATTTATGACAATGATGGGGATGCTTCCACACTAGCTGTATTGAGGCTGTGCAGAGTCAGACTGAAAACTTCAATACCATAGCCAGGATTTGAACCTTATAGTGGTTTAACTATGAAGCCTGAGACTTAAGTACTTACAGCATTGTAAGTCATGACAAATAGCATGTATCTCATTGTATATGAGAGGTCCTAGTATTTCACCAGGAAAAATATGAAACAGTTGGAGAATTTAAAGTCATGCTGACATGTTGGCCATGTTAGCTCAATGGCTAAGAGCAAATGGGAATCTTTCAGTCTCACTCTACCTTTCCAAATGATGGGTAGTCTGAAGACACTCTTCTGTTGGTCAAAACAGCAAGTTGTTTCTGAGTGAACAGTTGTTACACATATTTAATGATCATTTTTTCTATTGTTCCATTTATACCCCACCTTTGACTGCAGTGGTCCTATTGGTGGCCCTTCTCCTTTGGAACATATCGAAGGTGCTATCTCGTAGACGTTGGGGTGATGATACTTTGGATTTCTGTTTTTTAATCATTAGATCACACAAACATTCACACTCTCATTCATACTTTCAGACTCTGGGGAAGATGGGGAATCATCTTGGTTGAGAAAAATCTCAACCTCCAGCTGGGAATCGAACTCAGAACCCCTAGTATGGCAGGCAGGTGCTCTACTGACTGAGCTATGGGGCCAAACAATGAGCATTATCATGAGAATTCTCACCAAGGAATACATAGACCTATTTAAAATTTTGAGAAGATCGTGGGTACACTTTGGAAAAGAGACTCTTGAAGACTTCAGTGTGTGAGTGTTAACAAACAATTTTCTGTGCAATGGAAGTTCTGAAAAGGTGCTCATCAACAACTATGGTTAAGCATTACCACGATAGATATCACGCTATATGTATGTGATCTTACGAAGTGAAATTTTAAATTGCAGAAAAAAGCAATTAGAATAACAGATAAAGGCTGGCCCCATAGCTCAGCTGGTACAGCACCTGCATGTCGTGCATGTCGTGTTCGATTCCCGGTGGTAGAGGTGGGGATTTTTCTCTGACCATGATAATTCCTCATGGAAGTATGAATGGTCTGGAAGTATGAATGAGAGTGCAAATGTGTGTAAATGTGTACGTGATCTAATGATATAACCCATCAATTACGAGTTAACACCTTCAATATGATCCAAAGGAGAACGGCCACCAATATGACCATTGCATTTAAAGGTGGGGTATAAATATAACAAACAAAAATAATAGGTAAAGTAAACAGAAGACATACATGTAGAAAAATTTTACATTAGTTGTGTACTAACTGCTACATGCATATATAGATTATATTTATGAAATAAAGACATATTTTACAAGAAAAAAGAGAAACCAAAAATAGACCAAATTTAAGAAGCAATGATGATTATTTTAGGGAGGCACATTAAGCAGACACTGTGTAAGAGGCATGGAGAAAGAACTTTATAATAAATTACCTGAAGAAATAAAAGTCATGAAAAATAATCAACAAATCATAAAGTCAATAAATTTATTTAATGCATTTTATGCTCTGGAAGAATTAAATGTAGGGAAGAGCAATAATTCTGTTTTTATATGTACACAATGTACTGATAATGTCTTTTGGATTTTTGTAACCCCTATGGTCAATAAACTGAAACTGAAATTTATGCACCCAACATTGCATAAATAATGAAAATAATCTGTGAAGTGCTCGTCCATTACTGATGATGAACTTGGCTTCAGAGAAGTTTCTGTCAGATGGGTTCCTTCTCTCTTTGCTAAAGAAAAACAACCTGCATGGAGGAAAAAGAATTTTGTGCCAAACTGTTACTTACAAATAAACTTATTTCCACCACTGCACACCCTAGTCTAAAATAAGCTGAAATGTTAAACTTAAGGCTACACACAGCTATGTTAATATGTAAAAAGAGATTCATTGGATAATATCCTCCTTACAGTCCAGCTACCTGTGACTATCACTTGTTCAGACTATTTGGAGAAGCATTAGAGGGAAATAATTTAATGGTAATTCTAGATTGTAGGAGTTCAAGCAAAGCTGACTGGAAACACTTCCTTCTTCAGCGAATGAATATACAAATTATCAATTCATGGGAAAATTATGCAGAAGAGTAATATATTATTGCTGTATTTTTACCAAAAGCTCTGTTGTATACTTGAACCATGATGCACTTGTGTGTCCATAGTTTTTATGAATAATTTCTCATCTTCCCTTACATGCAAAAACATGTATCATTATGGCCCAAACATTTAGCACTTGAATCTGGCCTATGTTATTGATCAGATAATCTCTGTAGCTCTTATACGATGCAATCCACATGGTGCATGGGCAATGTGAAAACATAAGAAACATAAGACTATCTATAAATTGAAGAACTGTATAGTAACTTAGATACACCTGTATTTTCATGTTTATTTAGTAAATATAGGTTTTAAATGTACATAATTATAGAACTACAGAAGAATTTGTTGTTCTTCCAGCTCTTTAGCATTTATTTTAATATAAAAAGTATTTCTGTTGAGCTAAATGTTGTTTGTTGCAGGTGATTGATGAAGAAGAAGGAAAATTTGCATTTATACATGATGCTGCTCAAATACGATATGAAGTATCACGCAACTGTAACCTTACTGAAGTTGGAGAAATGTTTGCTGAACAACCTTATGCTATTGCTGTTCAGCAGGGTAGCCATCTGCAAGAGGAAATAAGCAGGAAGTGAGTTAGTTTCCTTTTGTGCTTTTATAAATATTCTTTCTCATCAGTTGTGTCCTAAGTTGAAAATTGGAGTCACCATTTTAAAATTCAATAAATGGTCAACCCAACCTGTATTTTCTCTCTCACTGATCCAGAGATTCCATTCCTCAACCCGCATAAGGGTTAAGAGGAATAAGAACACCCTGACACCACATAGTGGTATAAGAGGGCAGTTAAAGAGAAAGTATTCTGTACATTTTAGCATTATATTTGGAATCTGCAAAGCAACTTTACACATTACATAGAATTAAAAACTGCATTAATCAAATCAAATAAAAGTGAGGACTTCAAAATTGCGTTGCTTTAAGTGTGTTAATGTTTTAAAGGGAGTCATTATATAGTTGTCTTTGGGGTTATGATTTTCAAAATACTTGAGACTACCATGCTGGACTGCCATAACTACATAACAACCAGGTTTCAATGCATCTTGATGGTCAAGCCATGAACAGCTGAATGTTGCAGCACCACTTTAGTACCTATATCAAATATTTATGATTCAGGACGTAGATGTGATATTCAATTTAACAAATCTGAATAACTTTCAATCTTTTTTTTTTTTTTTTTTGAGTTTGATTTATGAGTCACTATGTTTACACTCAATATTTTTTATCTTTTATTGAAGATTTTTGCTTTGATGTACGGCATGATTCCTTTTTTTTAGAATCTTGGACCTGCAGAAGGATCGATACTTTGAAACATTATCTGGAAAATATTGGAATAATTCAGCTAAAGGAGATTGTCCAAATAATGATGACAGTGAGGGAATAACACTTGAAAGTTTAGGTAAGTAAATTATTGGAAAAACTAAGGAAAATATTGAACGAATGCTCCGTTTAATGCAACCTGAGAAGTCTGGGCTGGCAGATCATTGTTTTGATAACGACCATAAGGCCAATTTTCGGGAGACGACCATCTTGGCAAAGTGCAACAGTTACTGGGAGAGGAGAATTAAGGATGTTTTGTTCAGTAATGTGAATTTTAATAGTGTTTTGTCTTTGTTTATATATGTGTTATATCCAGTATTTCATTTAAGGTTATAACATTTTATAAATATCCTGATGGTGGGAGAGATGTACACTCCCAAAAAGTTGATATCAAATCATCTTTTCACCTGGCTGGCTGCTCGAGAAGAAAGGGATTGGAAAAACTATTTGTAGTCATCTTTTAACACTTTGTCTCTTACATATAGTGCTTTCAATTAATTTTGATGTCACTGATACTAAATTTCTCCAATCACACATAATAAGAGTATATTTGGACAGAACTAGAAATAAAGGTGAATGTACAGAATCGAAACTGAACTGATGGATTAGCAAGTATTTATCAAGTCTGATGCAGAGTTTTTAATAATGTTGGCTCACCCTTTGTGCTACTGTGCAAGCTCAGACCATATCATGCCTTCCAACTTTAGAAAGTTTGTTAATTTCGTAGTTCTATCTTGCTCTCTCTGAGGCAATATTAATATCTCAAAATTATGGCCAGCCATTCACATAGAGCTTTTCCATTAAATGTTAAGGATTTATACTAACACATAAGAAAGTCCAAATAATGAGTTTGTTCAAGAAGTTTGGATCACGTGCAATCTCTGTTTTCAAGTCCTGGCACACATTCTTGCGGATGGTTTTGTGCTCCTGTGTGAGAAGGCGCGGAACAAATTTAGCAGCAACACGTCTCATGTGTAAATCCTCCATAAAAATCCGTTGGCACGAGCTCCAACTGATTCCTGTCGCTGCTGAAATTTTTTCAATCGTTTGGCGACGATCCTCGTTGATCTTCTGGCGGACCTTTTCAATGTTCTCCACATTTTGCGATGCTGAAGGGCGTCCAGAACGAGCTTGGTCTTCAACACATATCTCGCCACATTTAAAGCGCCCAAACCACTCATAAACCTGGGTGCGGCTTATAGTGTCCTCCTGGAAAGTTTTCTGAAGCATTTGGTGTGTCTCCATTGCAGTTTTTTTAAGCAGGAAACAAAATTTCACACATACTCTTTATTCTTTTAAAGTTTTCATAACGACTTCACAGAGGTAACTCGCCAACAGTCAGAGAAACACAATACCACACTTGCACGTTCAGCTCTACACTGATGCCATCTGCACAGCTGTTTCATGAAGGTCTCTACTAACACCATCTAGCATGAGAACCCTGCACTACGTCTACGAGTGGCAGCGCCCTCGGAGTCCGGTTTCTTTTGGTTCCCCCCTTGTACATTTGTAATACAACTATTAAACTAACACTTCAGAATGCTTATGTGACAAATACTCCTGCAATATGAAGCTCCTATAAGCATAAAATCTGGAATTGAAATCGTAATTACAGATATCAGCTTTGATTTTTGGTTGGATTGAGTAATACAGAGATTTATTTCATACATGAAGCAAATCACAAATTGCTGCATATATAGATTGGGAATAAGGACTTAGGATTGACTGCCTGTCCTCCTCCAGATGACAGTTATATTTCTCTGTAAATGAACTTCTGCATCAGGGTGTGACCAGGCAGGATTCCACATTTAAGTTTGTTTTTCCAAATTCTTGTTGTTTGTTTTTGTTTTTTATTGCTTTTCAAAATGTGGGTATTTTAGTAATGTTGGCTTGCCGTTTCTCCTGTGGGCATTTGCCTTTTAATTTTAAATTCAGTAGATTATTTTTAATGGAATAAACATTTTCTGTGTTCATGATGATAATATTCTGTTTAAAGATCTTTTAGAACTTTTGGAAATCTAAATGATGTTATGGAATTTCTTGAATGTCCAGGACGTTTTTTATTCTTTACATGAAATGAATGAGCTGGTGTCTTTTATTCTCTTCCCATTTTCTGTTGTGTTCAGCTTTTTATGAGCTAACTCTTTCAGAAGTAAGTAATATAAATAAGTGTTACAAAAATCAACTCAAAATAACTAAGCTCTTATTTCACATCACTTTTATAAATGCCCAATATAATTATCAAAAGTGGTAATAAGAATTGGAAGAGGAATTTCTGATACATTTTATATTTTAATAATTACCTCATAAAGAGTCTAAACTGGAAAAATAATTATGTAAAAAAATTAAGCTAGTGACAGTGAAGCAACAAATTCTACACAAATATAATTATTTGTAACAAAAACTTCACTTAACTTTAAAGAAAATGATGTAAATTTCTTATTGATTGAGATCACGATTTCATAAACACTCATTTATATATATGCAAATATAATAATTTGTAATTTAAAACTTCACTTATCTTATAAGAAGTGATGATAATTATTATAAATTCTCCAGGATCGCGATTTCATGTATATTCATACACATCTTCAGTACAAAAAAAAATTACATGAAAATACAAAAAAATACATGAAATCGCGATCCTGGAGAATTTATAAGAATTATAATCACTTCTTATAAGATAAGAATATAAGTGAAGTTTCAAGTTACAAATTATTATATTTGTATATATTTGTTTGCTTCACTGTTAATAGCTTCATATTTTACATACTCATTTACATCTTCAGTCTCATGCAATCTCCTATATTGAGATTGTATGAGACTTGTAAACGAGTGTTCACATCTGTCATTTACATCTTCAGTCTCATGCAATCTCCTACATTGAGATTGTATGAGACTTGTAAATGAGTGTTTACATCTGTCATTTACATCTTCAGTCTCATACATCTCCTATATTGAGTTGTATAAGACTTGTAAACGAGTGTTTACATCTGTCATTTACATCTTCAGTCTCATGCAGTCTCCTATATTAAGATTTGTATGAGACTTGTAAACGAGTGTTTACGAAATCTGGATCTGAATTCAATAAGAAATGTACATTATTTTCTTTAAAGATAAGTGAAGTTTTTGTTACAAATAATTATATTTGTGTAGTACTGGAAAAAATAAGCCTATTATTTAAATCAAACACTGGTCAAACCAGCATAAGAAAACTTGTTGAGTAGGCATTTCTCTAAATATTTGTACACTTATTTTTAATGCTGATGCCGACAGATCTGCTGAATAAGACATCACATTTACATTATTTCTTTGGTTGCCTAAAAGAAGTATCACACAAACAGAAATGAATCCTATTTCATCTTGACAAATGCATTTTAAATGCAAATTTCCATCATTTATTTTTGTTTATTGTCTCTGCATAACTCATCCTTTATTTCCTTAAAACTGCAACCTCTAAACCATCTGTATTTTAGGGAGCAATTGCTTTAAAATTTTCTTAGAACTTTTCTGTTTCTTTAGATATTTCAGATTTTAAACATCTTATTTTTTTCAGATGTTGATATTCATAATGAATGTTTAGAATAATAAATTGGAGTAAAAAACTACTCAGTCTGAATTAATTCTCTCCAAAATATACTATATTTAATTGTATAATATGCAGCTGAAGAAGTTCCTGTTAATATAACTCTGCCACAAACAACACTGGTATCAAACACTCAAAAGAAAAATATCAGTGTCAATAGTCACATGTT
This sequence comes from Mantis religiosa, assembly GCA_030765055.1. Classification (NCBI taxonomy): domain Eukaryota; kingdom Metazoa; phylum Arthropoda; class Insecta; order Mantodea; family Mantidae; genus Mantis; species Mantis religiosa. The sequence continues at coordinate 105,240,279 of CM060955.1, read as the reverse complement.
CTTGTAGAGAGGTAGTTGATGGTACATATGTTGATTGTAACTGGGTCTTCCGGGTAGGACCGCATCTTTGTTGTTCCTCTGGTCGACATTTCGTCCCAACTATGTGGGGCTTCTTCAGGACTTCTTCCTTGACATTGTTGGACACTGGCCGCCGAAGCCTACGCACTGAGTTGACGGTACATATGTCTACCCTGGCCAGTCAAAGATTGGCAATAATATGAATGAGAGAATAACAGGACCATGAATAGCAGTATTCTGTGCACTGCAGAGGTAGACATATGGCAAAATGTCTATAATAAGGTACTAAAGCCTGCTGCAGAAAGAAAGTAAATGCAGCAGTGTATTCTCTTATTGTTTCGACACTTTGCTTTAAAAAGAACAGGGAAGACATAGAAATGCCTATCTAGAAGGACATCTTTCTGCAACAAGAGCAAAATATTTCTTTTCCAGGTAATTCTAATTCTACATAGTAATTAGTAATAGTAATTAGTAATTTATTTCCTTTTACATCAACAAATGGAAATACAAAATCAAGATTACAATTATAAAATCCATACTGAAATATGCCATATATTCCTAAATCCTGAAAATCCTATCATGTTATCATGTTGCCCACCATTGAATAGTAATTCAGCCCCCATACACCTAACCCTAGGTTTTTGTGTAATGGAGGCCCTCTGCTCCTTTTTACACTTTCTGCCATTTCACCTATCTCACTCTACATTTTTCTCTTAATTGTTCTTAGCCATCTCTCTTTAACTTTCCCTAAATAATTCCTTATATTTCTCCTGTTCTTTCCTCCTTTTACTGACAACATTTTTCTAATTACTTCTTCACCCCCCAAACTGTCCCATTTACGTAGCCAAGCCTGCTCTCTCCATATCTTTGTTTGACTACAATTTAATATACAATGGAAATCTGCATTCTCTTCTCCACACAATGGACATTTATCTAGCTCCCTCTCTTGACCTATACCTTTCAAGAATTCTACATAAATGATTTATGTTTAATAAAGCCACCAATAATTTTATTTTAGTAAGACAAAAGCCCAAAAAGAGAAGAATCATTAGCTAAAACAATGTCTCAAACTTTGGAATTGTGCTCTTCCCTGTCTACCTTAACTCTTGCTACTGCTAAGGATAGTTTAAAATTATTGTTTTAAGAACAGGACATTCAAATATTTAGTTTCTATGATGTTATGATTTTGATCATTATGATAATGGTTGATAATAATGAATTAATGATGTAATCATTTTGACAACAACAAAGTCTAAAAGATTGTGTTGCATTTTGTATTGCACTTAAGAAATCTGATTGATTCCATGATCAACATTTAATTTATTTATATAACAAGTGTTCTGAATCACTAAACAGAAACTAAATGACTCGTTGTTCAAAGCAGAATTGTAAAATTTCCTTGTTCTGGTAAACCTGGGTAACGATCTGTTAGACAACTTAAGAGTTTCTTAATTTGTTTAGCTGCTACTAGCTTTCTGCTATTTCTTGTTGAATTTCACAGTTATTTAGAAAGAAAGAGATTAGTGAATCAGTTATTTCATATATCTTAAATAAATCTGTAATTTCATTTATGTAGGTGGTGTGTTTATTGCAACACTGTTTGGCCTTGCATTGGCCATGATAACACTTGCTGGAGAGATATTCTACTACAAAAGGAAGAAGATGAGAAGTGTTTCTGCCCCGCGACCAATGAATGAACCACCACGACAACAACAACAACCAAAGAAACAAATAACAATTGGAAAAGAATTCCGACCAGTTCTAGACAAAACAATGCCAAGAGTGTCTTATATTTCTGTTTTTCCACGTAATCAGCTTTATTAACAGTTTGACATGAAGTTTTATGCAATGCCATTCAAGTGGATATGGTGATGGGTAGTTTATGAATGAGTTATTCAAAATGAACACTTCACTGCTATGAAATATAAACTACTTACTTGTATTGATGAACTGGTAGCCCAAACACATTGCAGTGCTCAACATATGCATCAGTGGACCAACACATCATTACTTTTATGTTATTGCACTATATATTCATTCTGAATTTCCACAGTTTCACATGAGTAATCAATAACTGAATAACATTTTTTATGCTCCCTGTATAATACCTAAATAAACATCCACATATAATTGCAACTCTGTTAAACACACTTCAACAAGGAGCATTCAGATGTTAGTTGACAAAAAACATTTACAAACTTTATGTATAAAGTTTTCAACTCATTCTTGTTTATAGTACTCACACTTCATTACTGTACAGCTTATTTTTTGTTCACATGAACACCTTTGACATGGTGAGAAGTAAAGCTCCTCCAATATTTATACTGTTTTAACTCATTTAATAGCCTACTTCCACACATTTATCATCTGTTCAATCCAATTTTGATACTGGTACTGAAGTTATGTTTGGTACATACAACATAAAGAACATAAAAAGATATGAGCAAATCCTTTCATGGAAGTGTTGAAAACGGTGTTGTTGTATAAATTAAGTTAATTGGGAGTCGATTAATAACACAAAACACAATTTAAAAGTGAGTGTTGTTTTGTGTTATTAATCGACTCCCAATTAACTTAAGATATGAGCAATTTGTTTTTTATTTTATTTGTTTCTTATACCCCTATTCATACAAATTTCTAAACTTAACAGCACATATATCAAAATTTAATTGCATTGGAACACCACAGTGAAGCGAAATAATTATTAAATTATAGATGAGTCGTATTTATTACACATCAGCTTCACTTATGTACCTATATTGAGGACATGTTTCGCGAACCATTGTTCGCATCGTTGGCTCTAATGCGACTAAAACTTGATCCAGTGGTGTGGGTAGTCAAGCTTTAGTCGCATTAGAGCTGACGATGCGAAAAATGGTTCGCAAAACATGTCCTCATTATAGGTACATAAGTGAAGCTGATGTGTAATAAATACGACCCATCTATAATTTAATAATTAACAGCACATATTTTAAACAACTTTACATTTTCATACCAGCACTACAAAGCAGACTGACATGGGCATACTCTAATTTGAGAAAATTAATATTTAGTATAAATTATTCATATAGGGTTACCAAACAAACAGTTTTTTAAGAATCAGAGCAATATTTTCTTTAATACAAAATTGAATCGAGAATATATTGACACATTGCTTCACTCACACTGTTTATTCACAGGACATGTTTCAAGAGCTCTTGCTCCTATCCTCAGCTGATACTCAAGAGCAAGAGCTCTTGAAACATGTCCTGTGAATAAACAGTGTGAGTGAAGCAATGTGTCAATATATTCTCGATTCAATTTTGTATTAATTTGTGCTTCACTGTCCCTACACTTCTTTCAAGTTTATACTTTGAATATTTTCTTTATTTGTTTTGCACACAATATAATATAGGTACTGTACAGCAAATGTATCTCCTTGGAAGAGATGCAGGGTCTGCAACAAATGTCTCATCATATTGTTAATTAGCTCATCAAATACGAGTATAAACTTCACTATTTACCATCTAGGGATGGGTCCTCGATACTTGCAATACCTCAATACTCATGGTATCGACATCGAACAATAGTTCAGAAAATTTGCTCAGAACTTTTTCAGTGATTCTGCAACTTTTATTTTAAAATCACAAAATATTATTGCTGCAAACAGAACAGTGCAAAGACCAAGAAATTGCAAGGAATGTGACAGCTGTACTGCAACTTTATGCAAGAAAATAATCGTGTGTCAGATTCACCGCCAGAACAAATTATTGCATATCTCAATGACTATTTGTCACCTCCTCTTTCCAGTGCACTGGATTACTGGAAAACAAATTCAAAATTTGCAAATCCAAAAAAAATCAACTGCTAAATATTTGTGTATTCCACCTGCAAGTTTTCTCTGAAAGACTATTTAGCACAGCAGGACTTAGGTGTGATAAAAAAGAAGTAGATTTGACCCCAAATGAGTGAGAATGCTAGTATTTTTTAACAAATACTTATAAAAGTGGGCTGTTTCAAAAATTCATTTTGTTTTCAAATGTCTAATGTATAGTTTAAAAATAAGTACATTGATGATTTTAAATTTTGTCTCATTAAATATGTACACTTAATTGATTTCATTGGCATTACACAGTTCTCCCAATATTCTATTTTGTATTGAAACTAGAAGTAAAAATGACGGTATTGAGTACTGAGGTGTTGGGTATTGTGGAAAATATTATGTACTTGAGTATCAAGAAACACTGGTATTGACCCATCCCTACTGTTTACCAAGATCTTTAAATCTTAAACTAAAAGTGAATTGATGTGAATTTCATCATGGTTTAATCTCTGCTTTTATTTCTGTTAAATTCCGAAAGTTCAGTATAACAGAAATTAATCTCAAAAACTATTTGTAGTTGGTTTATTGATTCTCGTCACTTACTTTTTTATATTAAAGAGAGACTAGTTTCAAAGGCATTCGCCTCCACTTTCAATCTCTTTCCAACTGACATCTGTTGTTTGCTCTCTCTCTGGTGGTGGAAATATGAACTTTTTGTCAAATTATCTACTGGTGGGATTTCAAAGTTCATTACGCGATCCTTATTTTTCCATATGAACATGTTCTCCCATGTTGTCAATTTATTTTGGTTTATCACTCCTTTTAATAATTTTGGATTTGGATCAATTTCATGATTTTCATTCCAAAAATGAAATGCTACTGATAACTTATCTTCTTGTTTCAGTAGTAGTATTTCATTTTTGGAATGAAAATCATGACATTGATCCAAATCCAAAATTATTAAAAGGAGTGATAAACCAAAATAAATTGACAACATGGGAGAGCATATTCATATGGAAAAATAAGGATTGCGTAATTAACTGTGAAATCCCACCAGTAGATAATTTGACAAAAAAGTTCATAGTTTCACCACCAGAGAGAGAGCAAACAACACATGTCAGTTGGAAAGATATTGAAAATGGAGGCAAACGCGTTTGAAACTAGACTCTCATTAATACAAAAAAGTGACGCGTATCAATAAACCAACTACAAAGAGTTTTTGAGATTGATTTTGACGTTACTGTTACTAAATTCCTCCAAACACATATAACAGAAATGAATATAATTTTGAGTCGAACTAGTACTCAATGCTCCACTTATTGCTAGTATTTACCTAGAACATGTTTCGTTAGAATCTTCCTAACATCATCAGCTCTTGTCGACTAATAGATGTTGGCTTGGTGAACTCTTTGGAGGTGATTAGTGCATCTCTGTCGGTATCTTGATGAACTTGAAGTTTGGGTATTCTTCAAAGGAAGTGTCGAAATTAAACAATTTTCTTTCATAATTCTTCATTAAGATTTTTTCCCACGTGGTTAATGCAGTTGGACCTTGCACACTTTTTAATAAGTGGGTTTCTCGTTCTATATCATGATTCTCCTTCCAAAAATGGTACGCTACCGCCAATTTATCTATTTCTTTGTTCCTGGTGTTCCTAAAATGCTCTTTAAGCATAATGTTCAAATTCCTTTTAGTTTTTCCAATGTAAAAGTTGTCACAGCCTTTGCAGTTTATGCGGTACATGCCTGATTTTTTGTCTATAGGTATCCCCTTTGTATTATGTGATTTTAAAAGGTGTTGTACACTAAATTTGTTCTGTGGGGTCAAAGTAATATTGTGCTCTTTGAAGACTTTCTGGAAAAGGTGTGTAGCTCTGGGATGATATGTAAATTTTCTATATGAAGTTTCATTGCTGAAGTTTCAAGTTCATCAAGATACCGACAGAGACGCACCTATCACCTCACCAAGCAAACATCTATTAGTCAACAACAGCTGATGATATTCGGAAGATCCTAACGAAACGCGTTCTAGGTAAATACTACCAATAAGTGGAGCATTGAGTACTAGTTCAACTCAGAATGGTATTAATTTTGTGATTCCTTGTATCATAGTCCTTACACATTGGAATAACAAAAATGAGTTGACTTATTTTAATTACAACTAATTGTAATTTGTACATGAATATTATGACAGAAAATTATTTGCAATGCTTTGTTAAAAACAACTAGAAATACCAATAAATATGAACACTGTCATTTTCAATCCATGCATACCAATATGTGTATAGACATAGTCAAACTTTTAGAGAAAACATTGTCATTGATCTAATTCTTGAAAATATGTTCATAAAACATTAATTGTTAACTATTATTGTTAAAGCATTATTAAATATGAAAAATATTATTAATACGTACTACTTAACACTCATTATTTTTAACTTAATAGAAATTTGTAATTGTTTGGTATATTTTTGGATAAATATTTTGAAAAGCACGTATATGCACGCGCAAGTAGACGACCAAGCCGGTTTTCGCATTGCAGCCAACATGAGAAAGATATGTAAAACTTGTGGCCAACCTCTGCAAACATTCTCCAGACATGTGACGCAATCCGTGTGCAAATGAACTAGGTTTGAGCAGGCTAAGTTATCGCCCGGACAAATTTTGTTACTCATGCACTGCTTTGCACATAAACAATCCTACGACACGACAATAATGGAGTGCTCTGTAGGAAATACATGTATGAGCTCACGGACTGTATCGGACTGGTTCGGCTACTGCCGCGAAGTGCGCATGATGTCAAATGACACCAAGTACACTGCAAGGGGGGAAATTGGCGGTCCCGGCCACGTCGTTCAAATCGACGAATGAAAATAGAACGACGCAAATTTCATCGTGGGCGCGTCGTAGAGGGTAACTGGATCTTGGGAATGATCGACGTGGAAACAAATGAGGTGCGGATGACGATATGCTCCAACAGGAGGGATGCAAATACGCTCTACAGTCTAATTGCAGCTCCCACAATGAAACTTGCGTCGTCCTATTTTGCATTCGTCGATTTGAATGACTTGATCGGGACGGCCAAATTTTCACCTTACAGTATACTTGGTGTCATTTGACATCATGCACACTTCGCGGCAGTAGCCGAACCAGTCCGATATAGTCCACGAACTCATACATCTATTTCCTACGAAGCACTCCATTATCGTCGTGTCGTAGGATTGTTTATGTGCAAAGCAATGCATGAGTAACAAAATTTTACCGGGCGATAGTCGGCTAGATAGTGTAATTTCGGGACAAGTAAGTCTGTTGGCAGCATTGCGTTTAGTGGAGAAACAACAATAGTTTGGCTGCACTGAATTCTTCAATATGGCTACATCACATTGTAAGTGAATAAACAAACAATAACGTTAAAAGAATGTCCTCCAATACGAAAGCGCATTATAAAGTAAAGAAATTATATTAAAAATCATGGTTCTATATTAAAACATGAACAAGTGTGAAGGAATTAGAAAAAAAAAATCGCCGCGTCGCATTTTAGAAAGAAGAGCCAAAAATTGTATGCTGCATTATATCTTTGTAAATGTCCAATGTTTCTATGACAGCAATGTTTGGAAACGTTGATTCATTAAGATATGAGTCTAATTACCTAAGAGCAATAATTTTTTACTGTTCTATAATAAATGTTGGCTATTCTTCTTTGTTCTGGAGGAAAGCAGTGCCCAAAATGGGCACATACACAAGAGAAGTTTACTCTTCCAATAAGCATGAATTCCCAAGCATCCATTTTGAAGCTTAGTAGCGTTCAGAATCACTCAAACTGCTTAGCAATATCATTAACTTGTTTCGAGAAAAAAAAGACCCTTGTGGTGTGTGGATTTATATTAACATAGCAACTGCGAATACTTATACAGGGATTAAATGTGAGTCACCACATCCCACCGCCTTTGTTACATGGCGGTCGTTCAAGTAATAATGGGTCATTCCCACAATAAACATTGAGTAAACCTTAGTATTGTTGTTGGTTACCGCTGACATTTTATGTCTACGTTTGGGGGTGCAGTCCAGGCCGAGGTCGATGGCATTTTAAGGGGGTAAAAATGCAAAGGGCCTTTAATATACATATATAATGTTTATATAAATATATGGAAAATTCAGACGAGCAACAAAGAATACCTCTGAAGTAGTTCACTCTCGTACACCATCTAAATGAAGAAAAATTTGTGTTGCTGCAACATAATTATTCATGAAACGTTGTAAACTTGTAAAATTATATGGTTCATGTATTTCTTTACTTATTCCTACCGAAATTTTGCTGCAAGTTTTCTAAAATCAGTAGTTTTCTATTGTAATATTGGATGATACCGTAAATTTGGCTCAAAAAAGTATTCGTAGGTTGCACAGGTAACGTAAAATGGGCCAAAGAGGGAAAGAAACTACGCCAGAAAAAAGAAAAATAATAATTAAAATACATAATGAATTCAAAACATTTTCGGAGATATATCAGATAGTGAGGAGACCGCGGTCAACGATTCAATCCATCAGTGACAGCGTATGAACTGTTCCAAATACACCAAGGTTTTTGAATAACTTGCACGGTTATGTTTTATGTTCTGGCATTTAATTTTCATCTATAAAAGTTCTCCAAATTATATTTTGTAATGCAGCTGCTCTCTTGGCACCCGCACGTCGATAATGCAACTACACCCAATAGCCGAATTCTTACTTTTTTTCTTAAGGACTCTACTACTCAAATGATTTATTATATATTTTCAAATTTGAAAGTTTAGATTAGGCCTATTACCTCGGTGTTTCTTTTTAGGGTGTGGCGGAACATGTTTACTTTATGTCTCTGCTTTAAGTAATTGCAGACACACACCTTTCATGCAACAACATAAAGATAAAAAGGCATTACACTTTAAGCATGAGAATACAATTTACAATCACTTTAGCAACCACAATTGTGACGCTAGCTCATCCCCTCCAGCGCCAAACAAACAACTGATTAATGCCGAGCGCTCATGCCGCATTGGGCGCTTTTCTGAAGGTGTGACTTGTTGCAACTAACGACTCCGTCGGTAATGTAGTGAGCTTCCTTTTTGACCGAGTAATAGCACATCCCGTATTAATCAAGTAACCTTGATAGAAGGAAACTTTAAAGTCTTATCTCCTGCACTCATGAATAGTTTACGGCACATTTAATTATAGCATTTTAGCATAATATACGCGTCAAATATTATGAGGAAATGTAAACTACTCATGACTGCGCGAGATATGACTTCGAAAGAAGCGGCCAACTAATTTCTGAAAAAATTATATCAAGGAGACACTTTCAAACTTTACCTTTTCCTTCTTATATACAAATAATTACGTCTTCGAATCAACATTATAGCTTTAATATTCCTGTTACAAATGAATAATTATGTTTTATAAACAATTACATCTTTAGTAATCAATAAGTGAGATCAGTCAAAATTATGTTGAGGTTATACAACACGTCCCCTTTCCCCTCAAGCTGGATGTACAGAGGTCATTAAGTAATAATTGCAGTAATGGTAACTTAACGCTAAATTATTGCATTCTGTAGGTATAGGAGAACAGAAATAGATATCACAAAGTCATGTGTAATACAATTTCTGTGTACTCAGAAAAATGGTATTATGTTGAAAAATGCCCTGGAAGAAAAGTGTAAAAAAACACACGCCCGCACACGCGGGCGCACGCACGCACACACACGCACGCACACACACACATTGTAGGAAACATTTCAATACAAATACAAGATATGTAAAATTATTTTAATATTATTGTAAAAGTTGTATATAATGCAAATAAAATAGGGCATGCAGTATTCCTAAGGAATGGGGCATGCCAGATAAAAAAAAAAAAAACAACACACACACACACACACACACACACACACACACACACACACACACACACACACACACACACACACATACACACACACACACACACACACACACACACACACACAGACACACACACACACACACACACACACACACACACACACACACACACACACACACACACACACACACACACACACACACACACACACACACACAACAACTAAAGAAATTAAATAGACATCAAGATCTAAGTACAAAAAATTAGCATTATCTCTTTAAAAAGAGAACAAAGAATCTCTGTTGATGCTTATATTTAATAAGTATTTGAAAAGCTCTAAAGTACCTACATACATTAACCTTCCAAACAACTTTATAACAAAGAATATACAGAGTAACACATGAAATTTGTGATTGATTCAGGTCATTTAATAATGTAGAAAAACCTTACAAATTACTTCATGAGACAGTTGAAAACATACAGTTCAACGACTCTAAGGGAAAGTTAATACATAAAAGCTTTGTCATTCATTTGACATTGTTGTAAGCTTAACTTTGTCTTTGTAACACAACAATATTAAGATTAGATTAGATTAGATTGATTTGCGTTCAGTAGGTTCATTTGTGGCCAGAAAAGGCTGTTAACATTGAACATATCCAGAGGTATAAAGTTTAATAGCATATATATGTACAAAAGTTAACATAAGACACATATTATAGTATACAGGCAATATGAACAACAATATGGAAAACAAAGCAGGGATATATGATACAAAATCAAACACTTTTTAATTCAGCTTTCACTTGGCTTATGCCAGTACGTCTCAACCTTTTTGTAATGGATACCATTCATTGTTATTTATTAAATACATATACATTAAAAATAAACTTTCAACTTGCATCAAAGATTTATTAGCAATGATTTGTCATTGGAACATTTAGATACTACTTATAGAGCTACAGAAGCATTATCAGGATAATTTGTCATTCAGATAATCTTGTACAGAATAAAAAGATTTTGAGCAAAGGTTCTCTCTAACAGCATTTTTAAAAGCACCGAAATTATCAAGAACATTGAGAAGTGCGCCAAATATTTTGATATTTTCTGGAAGCAAGAAAGTTTAGCACTGGGATAATGGATATTATACTTTTGTCTAGTGTTTATTCTGTGATTTACATTATTTGTCAATAAGGCACGATTGCATACAAAGAATTTTAGGATCGAGAATATATACATGCAAGGAGCATTAATATACCCAATCTTCTAAAAGGATCTTTACAGGAGCATCTGTTGTTTGCTTTGAATTTCTAAATGAGAGACACGCCGTGGGGTCGTTGAAGGATTATCCTCCTCCGTGGAGGAGGGTCCTTCGACTCTTGCCATACCGGGACTAGGTCCCTTACTGGCATGGTGGTGGGTATTTATAAGGGATGGTGGTTAGACGGTGGCGATTAAAGTTGAGATTAGTGTAAGAGTAAGGATGTTTGATTTATGGGAAAGGGACTTGAAGTTATTGAGTTCCAAGGATAAGTCTGGGACGCTTGTATCTCTCACCAGGATCAAGATCATATTCCCCGAGACCTCGGATAAGGTTATTGAAACTGGAAGGTAATTTTGCATAGAAGGCGTGGGATAGATGCAATATGTAGTCAAAAAGTTTTGGGAAGGAAAGATCAGAATGGATATTTTCATTTGGGATGTACCAATCGGCAGCAACTGCTGACCGAAGGTAACGGATTTGGAGAATCTGTAGTTTGTAGAGATGGGATTTGGCCACTGCACCCCAGACTTGGCAGGCGTAAGTGATTGCAGGTCTGAGTACCTGCTTATATAGCAAGTTTGTTGCTAAGCGTCATAGCTGATTTTTTGTTGTATAGGGGATAGAGCATGGCCATCATCTATTTATTCTGTTTGCCACGGTTGTTATATGCTCCTTCCATGTCAGATGCATGTCCAAAACTACACCTAGGTAGCTGTCATGCGTGGTCCAAGGAATGTCCGCTCCTGCTAAATGCAGATTTTGAACGTCTTGGAGGGGTCTTCTAGTGAAGGTGACGGCTTGGGATTTAGTGGCGTTTAGTTTCAACCGCCAGGTGGCGAACCAGACATGTAGCATGTTTGCGAAGATTTGAGGTCGCTGCACTGCATTTTCGTGGCGCTTAGATGCTACTGTGATGGCTGTATCATCAGCAAATAAATATAGGTTGCAGCCCCTTAAGGTTGGAAGGGTGTTTATGTAAGTGAGGAAGAGCAGAGGACCAAGGACACTACCTTGAGCTACCCCTGCATTTATGAAGTAGGTATGAGAGAGGATGTTGTCTTTTGGTACAACGAAGGTACGGTTTTTGAGATAATGATCAAGTGTGTGAATAAGGTATGACAGGATATTGTAATGTATAAGGCGATGGAGAAGACCTTCATGCCACACAGTGTCGAAGGCTTTGGAGATGTCTAGGAAAAGGGCTACAACAATTTCTAAATGCCTTAAAGAGACTTGACATGCATAGGGAATGCATGCTTCAAAGAAAACATACAGGTTTAGAAAACACAGCATATCTTCCTTTAGCACTGAATGTCAATGTATTTATCCGACTGTGAGGTATGATTTGCTTAATGTACACAGCAACTGTTTGGGTAAGTGGCTTACTTTAATTTTGTAAGACTTTAAGCTATGTACTGTCTAAGATGGCAATTGGTGTAAACCTCTCAGGTCATGAACCATCTTATGAAAACTGATGAGAGCGAATTGGTGTTGGAAAAGCTTTAACTTGTTTTGAAACTATTTTAATATCATTATGACATAACAATATGCCATTTTTACTTTCCTTTCTAGTATTGCACTTATTAATGTCAGCTGCAGCTAAAGACAGAGTAGGGCATGATCTGAAAATAGTAAAGCTTCATAATTAACAATAGGTTTAACCATTTTCCTTGTTTACCTACACTGACTCCCATAAATAATCGGACAGACTTTGCATTTCACTATGGAGTGCTCTATAAAGCAGGATAGGTTATGTGTATCAATCTGAAGGTACTCCTTGTGTTAAGCAAACATCATTTGCTATAAATATGCATTTTAGAGATTGAAAATGTGACTAAACTGAGAGCTTCCTCATTCAACCTTGTTTACATCATGAGTTTACAACACAAAAAGAATCAGACAACACAAATGAAATGCAATACAAACGAGTAAGTGAAGTCTGTCTGTGGACAAAACAACATCGTAGAAGTACGTCAACTGCACATAAAGAAGAAGGCAAGAGTACAGTGTGGGGCCCATAGGTAAGAACAGAGACAGTGATCTACCACTATGAAAAGAACAAAACATACCGGAAATAGCAGAGTTTGTGAATCTTAGCAAAAGTACAGTTAGATACATAATTCACTGGTATAAGTATGAAGACTATTGAATCTCGAGCAAAGCCAGGGCGACCAAAACTTCTTACCTACAGGCAGGAGTCTTATATTATGCGGAAGGGAAAATGGTATCCGCGTGTAAGTACTCTGGTAATTTGTGCTGAGATTCAGGAAGAACTGGGACAGACAGTTAGTCCTGAAACGGTCAGAAGGGCCATGCCAGAACAAGATTTTGTTGGTCACGTAGCCAGAAAAAAAAGCCATACATTTCCAGCAAGAATAAAAGGAACCGATTAGAATTTGCCAAAGACTTTGTTAACAAAACAACTGATTGGTGGGACCAAGTTATTTTTTGTGACGAAACCTTGCTGGTTCTGAATGCAGAGTGGTTGTGTGGAGTAAACCAAACACAGAGCTGGAAGAGCACACAAGGTACAGTCAAACACGGCGGAGGGAGTGTAATGGTATGGGGCTGCATTTCCTCTGCGGGAGTGGGAAGCTGATGTTCATAGACACAACCATGAACAAGGAAGTCTATCTTAGACTATTACAGCAAAATTTAAAACAAAGTGCAGAAATGATATGTATTTTGGACAGTTTCTCATTTTATCAGGATAATGATCCGAAGCATACGTCTCACATTGTGCAGCTATGGTTACCTTACAACTGACCTCATGCACTTCATCCACCCCCTCAGTCCCAGATCTTAATCCCATAGAAGCAGTACGGGATAAACTGGAGAAGGCCATGCGGAAGACCCCATCACCTCCAAGCAGCACAGCCGCGCAGTGGCTCAGTTGTTAGACCGCTTGGCTCTCACCAAAGTGGCCCGAGTTCAATCCCAGGCGACCAGAAAGTGAGATTTGTGGTGGACAACACGGCGCTGGGGCGGGTTTTCTCCGGGACCTCCGGTTTCCCCCGCCATCTCATTCCACCGGTGCTCCATCTTCATCTCATATACCATCAGTGTCACCGCCTGCGGTGCCGTATGTAGTAAAAGCAGGCGTTAAACAATACACATTTCATTTCATTTCCAAGCAGCACTTGAAGGACCCCCTCAGTCCCCAGATCTTAATCCCACAGAAGCAGTATGGGATAAACTGGAGAAGGCCATGTGGAAGACCCCATCACCTCCAAGCAGCACTTGAAGGACCCCCTCAGTCCCCAGATCTTAATCCCATAGAAGCAGTATGGGATAAACTGGAGAAGGCCATGTGGAAGACCCCATCACCTCCAAGCAACACTTGAAGGACTCCCTCAGTCCCCGGATCTTAATTCCATAGAAGCAGTATGGGATAAACTAGAGAAGGCCTTGCGGAAGACCCCATCACCTCCAAGCAGCACTTGAAGGACTCCCTCAGTCCCCAGATCTTAATCCCATAGAAGCATTATGGGATAACCTGGAGAAGGCCTTGCGGAAGACCCCATCACCTCCAAGCAGCACTTGAAGGACCCCCTCAGTCCCCAGATCTTAATCCCATAGAAGTATTTTGGGACAAACTGGAGAAGGCCTTGCGGAAGACCCCATCACCTCCAAGCAGCACTTGAAGGACTCCCTCAGTCCCCGGATCTTAATCCCATAGAAGCAGTATGGTATAAACTGGAGAAGGCCATGCGGAAGACCCCATCACCTCCAAGCAGCATTTGAAGGACCACCTCAGCCCCCAGATCTTAATCCCATAGAAGCAGTATGGGATAAACTGGAGAAGGCCATGCGGAAGGCCCCATCACCTCCAAGCAGTACTTGAAGGACCCCCTCAGCCCCCAGATCTTAATCCCATAGAAGCAGTATGGGATAAACTGGAGAAGGCCATGCGGAAGACCCCATCACCTCCAAGCAGCATTTGAAGGACCACCTCAGCCCCCAGATCTTAAACCATAGAAGTATTTTGGGATAAACTGGAGAAGGCCTTGCGGAAGACCCCATCACCTCCAAGCAGCACTTGAAGGACTCCCTCAGTCCCCAGATCTTAATCCCATAGAAGCAGTATGGTATAAACTGGAGAAGGCCATGCGGAAGACCCCATCACCTCCAAGCAGCATTTGAAGGACCACCTCAGCCCCCAGATCTTAATCCCATAGAAGCAGTATGGGATAAACTGGAGAAGGCCATGCGGAAGGCCCCATCACCTCCAAACAGCACTTGAAGGACCCCCTCAGTCCCCGGATCTTAATCCCATAGAAGCAGTATGGGATAAACTGGAGAAGGCCTTTCGGAAGACCCCATCACCTCCAAGCAGCACTTGAAGGACCCCCTCAGTCCCCGGATCTTAATCCCATAGAACCAGTATGGGATAAACTGGAGAAGGCCATGCGGAAGACCCCATCAACTCCAAGCAGCACTTGAAGGACCCCCTCAGTCCCCGGATCTTAATTGCATAGAAGTAGTATGGGATAAACTGGAGAAGGCCATGCGGAAGGCCCCATCACCTCCAAGCAGCACTTGAAGGACCCCCTCAGTCCCCGGATCTTAATCCCACAGAAGCAGTATGGGATAAACTGGAGAAGGCCGTGTGGAAGACCCCATCAACTCCAAGCAGCACTTGAAGGACCCCCTCAGTCCCCGGATCTTAATCGCTTAGAAGTAGTATGGGATAAACTGGAGAAGGCCATGCGGAAGACCCCATCAACTCCAAGCAGCACTTGAAGGATTCCCCTCAGTCCCCGGATCTTAATCGAATAGAAGTAGTATGGGATAAACTGAAGAAGGCCATGCGGAAGACCCCATCAATTCCAAGCAGCACTTGAAGGACCCCCTCAGTCCCCGGATCTTGATCCCATAGAAGTAGTATAGGATAAACTGGAGAAGGCCATGCAGAAGACCCCATCACCTCCAAGCAGCACTTGAAGGACCCCCTCAGTCCCCGGATCTTAATCCCTTAGAAGCAGTATGGGATAAACTGGAGAAGGCCGTGTGGAAGACCCCATCACCTCCAAGCAGCACTTGAAGGACCCCCTCAGTCCCCAGATCTTAATCCCATAGAAGCAGTATGGGATAAACTGGAGAAGGCCGTGTGGAAGACCCCATCACCTCCAAACAGCACAAGAGGAATGGAGCAAACTTTCTACGGCCTAACTCAGAAACCTGTCACAGCAAACCAAATAGGTTGCGAGAAGTAGTGAAAAGAAGAGCGACAGTCACAAAGTGCTAAGCTATATTTTGTATCACATTCAAGTTATGTCCGATTACTTTTGAAGGCCAAAAAATGTCATATTTCCTTTTAATTCTTAAAAAAGCTTGCATTATATAATTTTTATGTGAAATAACATTTATTTTCTTACAGGAATGAACCATGTAGCTGTTGATTATCATTAATTTCAATAAAATAGCACATCAAATATTGATTTTCACTCTCAAAGCTTAGTACTGGGCTCTGTCCGATTATTTATGGGAGTTTCTGTAATTATGTACAATAGTGCACAGTCCTACCACCTTGAGTACACTTGACATTAGTAGCGAGTACCTCGGTATATCACAACACATTTGGAACAAATAGGTTTAGGAAAATGATGTCACACGTTAAAGTGACATTTGCACCGCATTCATCAATTATTCTGTGGCCCATCTGTTCTCAACATGTACTTGCCACTGTTTGTAGTGTTAATACGAGAACTGTTCAATAAACAATGATGACTTATTTTTTTGACAACGTACCTTCACTCATTCTCATAATTTTGATGGTTCTTCTCAAAATGGTCTCCCCTGAATACGATGCTTTTGTCCCAGCATTTCTGCCAGTCTTCAAAGACATGCTAGAAACCATTTTTGATAGATCCTTCAAAATCACCTCCGCAGCCTTCACCACTGCTTCTGATTTTATTTGATTTGATTTATTGATTCATCCATTAAAACATGTACATGTTATAGGACACGTCAAATTTAAAACTAAGTATAATATTTATAATTAAGGTAGCTAACTAAATATTTATAAATTTAAAAATTCATCCACGCTGTAGAAGCTATTGGCTCTAAGGAAGTTTAATAATTTCTTAAATTGATGTTGTGATTCAATCTTTTTTATAGATTCAGGTAGCTTATTGTAAAGATGTAAGCCAGCATATGTGAAACTATTTTCATACATCTTTGTTTTGTGTGACTTCACAAATAAATTATTCTTTGTTCTAGTGTTGTGTATATGAATTTCAGAATTTGTTTTGAATAAACTTAGGCTTGCTTTCATATGTACAAGAGTTTCATATATGTATATACTTGGCAGTGGTAAGATACCTAATTTACTGAAGTATGGCTTACAACTAGTTGTGCTTGAGACATCTGCTATGATTCTAATTATTTTCTTTTGGTATCTGAATACTTTTATACTGTCTTTAGAATTTCCCCAAAAAATTATACCATATGCCAACAAACTGTGTATATATGAAAAGTACACTATTCTCCAAACTTTCAAGCTTGACATGCCTGTAACCGCCCTCATTAAGAAACACATTTTACTAAACTTTTTCATCAATGCCTCTATGTGAGTTTCCCAATTTAAATTTTCATCTAGTATTAGTCCCAGAAATTTGATAGTTTGTACGTAATGTATTTGGTCTTGTCCCAGCATTAATTTTGGATACAATTGACTTCCACTCATTTTATTATAGAAGCTTAGGGCTGCTGTTTTCTCCTTACTCAATATTAACATATTGGCACTAAACCATTTTTTAATATATTTTAGATTATTTTCAATATGTACATCTGCCCCTTCCTTATTCACCCCTTTGATAAAAATATTTGTATCATCTGCAAAAAGTGTAACATTTATATTGGTTCTGTTTTCTACATTATCTGCCAAATCATTAATGTACATTATATGATGTATAATACCTCCTATGAAGGTGTTTCTTCAAGTTAGGGAATAGAAAAAGTCACATGGGGCTAAATCCGGACTATAGGGAGGGTAAGGGATGCACTTCACGCTGATTTTTGCAAGATATTCAGCAACAACATTGGCAATATGCGGCCGCACATTATCGTGGTGCAACATCCAGCCTGCTTCACGGAAATGTGGTATTTTTTGCCTGATATGGACTTGCAATGTTTTCAGGACATCCCAGTACTATTGTCCAGTTAATGGTATGTGCAGGTACAACATGCTGATAAACCATTCCATGAATATCAAAGAATGAGATGACCATAACTTTCCCAGCAGAAGCAACCACTTTTGCTTTTTTTGGGGGTTGGTGATGAAGGAGATGTCCACACTGAGCTTTGCTGTTTGCTCTCAGGATCAAAATGATGTAGCCAAGTTTCATCAGCAGTGATTACGTTTGAAAGAAACTCCGGATCTTCCTCTAACATCAACTTTAACTGCATGTTACCTCCATTTCAGCGGTAGGCGATACTGAACATGTCTTAACTTACCTGGTTCTCACAGGCGGGAACCAGGAGTACCAACAATGAAACTACTACGGCGTGTTTGTTTCACATTAAGCTAACAGAATATAATAAGATCGAATTTTAGTGCGAAAAATTATGACCGTAAAAAATTATGATCATTCTTTATTGAACAGCCCTCGTACATAAATTCTGTAATGCTGACAGTTTTAGTGAGATATACTTTCCTGTTGTGACACACCGAAGGTTTACATGTCAATATACCAAAATGAAAATAGGCTGACGTTTAAAAGGCACGCTCTGGAAATCATTTCTGAAGTGCGTTCAGTAATATGTCGCCGATGGCGCTTTCTTTGAGCCGGTAAAATGTCAACAAATAATTTCAAAGGATCGCTATAGGATTTTTGGAAGTACTTGTTTTATCATGTATGCCTGGGTGGATTTCTGATATCAAATTGAAATGTGCGTTTAAGGAATGCACGAAGTAAATACTTTCAGTGAATTAGACAGCTCCTCTACATAAGTTGATGATTTTTGTTGTAATTAGAGGCGTAGAAAATATGAAAAAAAAAATTTAAAAAGTCCTGAATATTACCACACACATTCAAATCATCTTATGTTGTTATTTGCAGCAGTTTCAGTTAATTAGTTTCAATTAGTGTTAATAAACTAGTTGAAATCATTCTGAAATCACTCCGAGGTCCATGGATGTTAAAGTTAAGCCCTATTAGTAAATATGACGTAACCGGTTTAAGGACGTTAATAAAGATGGTTATTCAGCCGATCTTTCCAAATAGAAATATATTTAAAACTGTTTTTATTCGGGAGTGGAGTTTTCGTCTTTTGAAACGTCATTCTTCATTTGTTTAATGCATAGAAACTTGTTTACGGCAGAAACAAAAGAACTCACCTTTACGGTAAAGGCACAGAATTCAAAAAACAAGTCAAAAGTACTAATATAATTTTGCGTGTGATAAAAGCATCCAGGTAAGACATTGGAAGTCTCCTACTTCCGACCCCGACTCGCCCATCTGGCAGCCTGCTTCCATTTAGTGCAACAAACAAATACACTTTTAATTTGCTTCTTCGGTGTTGCCACTGACAATTTGTTTCTATGAAACTGCGTGAGAAAATACACGTTAGCTACTTTCATACTGAGTATGTCGAAATGGAAGCTCACGAGCGTTTAAATAATGTGAGAATAAAGGGCAATCAGCACCACGAACAGAAAGTACTAAAAACTAGAATAAAGATAAATGAAAATGGAGGATACGATATTTGGATCAAAGTAAAGTTTGAAACAAAGCAAAATGTCGAGAAGCGAAAGGTAGTTCGGTGTTCTGTGGTTGACGCTGCATGAAGGATTCGATAAAGTAGTTAGCTGCAGCACAGGCCAGCCAACGAGATTGGTGAGCCACCGGGATCAAACGTCTGAAATGGCAGTAGTAGAAGGCATTTGCACTCAAGCCCAATAGATGGTAGACTAGTCATTGCTTATATTTTGAGTATATAATTGTGTATTTTGTATATAATATTGATATATTGTTAATTACACTGAAGAATTTTTAAAACAAAACATATTTTTAACAAAGTGATTGAACTTAGAGCGGCTTATATATGGTATTTAAATGATTTCATTTGAATTTATTCTAAGTTTACGGATTGACAGCCTCCGAATTATGGTTGATAAAGAGTGAAATTTGACACCTCGGCATACTTACCTGGCGTAGGGGTTACCGTGATCAGGAAGGCGGTTCCCCCGGGGTGAGGCCCTTCCATTGCACTTCGGTTGGGCTGACCCCCGCGATTGCCCCAAATGTGGGTAACTCGGGCGCATAATTTTTGGTAGTCGGGACTGCGTTCGCGCTGTCCCGGAATAATTCACTCCACTGTTTATACTACTGCAGTAGTTTTCCAATATTTCAGTTTACTTTGATACTGCTGCAACCGCCCCTTGAACATCAAGACATCATTTCCCATGTTGTACCCATGTATCTCAGCTTGTGCTCAACTGCAGCCAATTTCAGAAACAAAGATAGCCAAGTTGTTTAAGCCAACCTGCTTCAGTTCTAAATATAATATAAAAATTACTTCCTTGCCAAGCATTTATATTCAAAATTAAAAACAATTAAATTACCAGACTGTGTGAGCGGTATTGTTGTTCACCTATGATGAATAAATTATAGTACTTGAAGCATTAAAAATATTCATCACTACTGTAACGCGAGCGTTGGAACACCCTGTGAAAGCAGCTGGGAGCGGAAGACGGGGGAGGTCCGTGTTAGCTACGCCCTCCCCTCGTTTGTCTTATAGTGGTGACAGGCGGTGGTGAGGGAGGAAAAACATGACTGTGCCGTCTGTTTCCTTACACCTGGTTCTCGATCTTTCTGTTACTGGAACAATCCTGTAAACACCAGAAGTCGGCGATATTCCTATATAAAGGGGGTTACAGACAGACAGAGTTGAGTTGAGTCAGTCAGTCAGTCAGTTGGTTAGTGAGTGTGAGTGAGGAGACAGTCGCAGTTCTTGGTGTAAGAGTTAGTCAGTGACGTGTTAATGAACGAAAAGATTGTGCAACGGAAGACTGTACGAACTGTGTATGTGTATCGGAGTTTATGTAATCGCGAGTACAAGTGAAGTTGTAACGGACGAACTGGTAAATTGTAATTGTGTGCAGCACGTAATTTTGTGTAATTGGCAAGTGTTAAACTGTAAGTCGGTGGAAATAAAGAACATTTTGGAGTGGTGTAATTGGACTTTTCATTTCACGAACCCACAAAGTCACAGTACATTCACGGACAAGATTGAACTTAGGCACCTAAGTAAAAGCTTTTAGATAAGAAATTGAGGGCTGTCCAACATCTCTTAACCATCAGGCACGCCTGTTTCCATTAGTGCGATAAACAAGTAGACTTCACTTTCTTCCTTGGTATTGCCACAGTCAATGTGTTTGTACATAACAGCATGATCAAACGTCCATTAGCGACCATTAGCCTTTTTCTAACGAGTAGGTATGTCAGAAAGAAAGCGGACAAACGGCAGAGAAATGCAAGAAAAACGGTTTATTTAAATGATGTCAGAATAGAAGGCAATCAGCACTACGAACAGAAAACACACAAAAGAGACCAAGTAAATGAGAAATGTAAATTTGTAATACTATACTTGGATAGAAGTAAAGCTAGAAATACCGGGAAAAGGAGTGGTAGTTTAGTGTTCTGTGGTTGGCAATCTATGAAGGATACAATAAAGTAGTTAGCTGCAGTACAGGCTAGCCAACGAGATTGGTGAGCCACCGGGATCTGTCAACTACACCTCGTATGTGTGAGATGGCAGTAGTAGACGACATTTGCACTCATGCCCAATAGATGGCAGACTAGTCATGAATTAGTTTCTGAGTATATGGTCATGTATTTTATATACAATATTGATATAATTTTAATTAGACTGAACAATTTTTAAAGAAAAACTCATGCGAAACAAAGTGATTGAAGTTTGAGTTGCTTATATATGTTATCTTAGAGATTTATTTGAATTTGTTCTAAGTTTACGGAATGAGAGCCTCCGTGTTATACTTGATAAAGAGTGAAATTTGACACTTCGGCATACTTACCTGGCGTAGGGGTTACCGTGATCAGGAAGGCGGTTCCCCCGGGGTGAGGCCCTTCCATTGCACTTCGATTGGGCTGACCCCCGCGATTGCCCCAAATGTGGGTAACTCGGGCGCATAATTTTTGGTAGTCGGGACTGCGTTCGCGCTGTCCCGGAATAATCTGTTCCAATGTCTAGGTTAGTAAACTGTACACTGTTTGCATAAGTTTATCAGCTGTAATGTTATTAAGCAGTGAGTGATCGATTCCGGTGTTTATGTATATATGTACACTTTCCTTATATGGTACATCAGATTATCAACTCCGTGGTAGACATTGTAGCCGCATACGGCGCTCCTCCTGAATCCCAGGCGACCTTGGGAACTAACGCCAGTCATGTGCGACCGAGCTATGGTGCATGCGCTTCCCCTGCCGTGATCAGCGACCGATATATGCAACTTCTTTCGAAGTCACATCTGGCCACTAATGAATAGTTTACGGCACATTTCAGCTACCGCATATTAGCATAATACGCGTCAAATACGCTGAGGAAATGTGTGGTATACTATTCATCAGTGAACAACATGTGACCATAGCACTAGGGAACACGTTTTTTGTACCCGAAACAAAATAGGTTAATTCTTATGCAAAATGACTTGCTGGTTCCAAAAATGCTGTATCACGTAACGTTTTTAAGATATTCTTATTCTTTTATATAAAATTACAGAAATGAGGTATGATACCAACTCATATTGACTTAATTTAAAATAATAGTCATTGACTCTTCTAAATACAGCTTAAAGGCAGTGTTGCTTCATTATGGCAATTTACTACCTTCAATACCTTTATTTCATGCCACAGGAATGAAGGAGACATACGATTCCATGTCCATCATTTTAGATGCTATTAGTTATCAAAACCATGGCTGGGAAATTTGTAGTGACCTCAAGGTAGTTGCATCGCTAACGGGACTGCAGGGAGGTTTCACAAAATATTGCTGTTTTTTGTGCTTATGGGACAGTAAGCAAGCATTTTATTGTGAAAGAGTGGGGGAAAAGGGAAGACTATACCCCTGGAGCAAGCAATGTTAAGTATGAACCTCTAGTAGACCCAAACGAAGTACTTCTCCCCCCACTTCACATAACGCTCAGGTTAATGAAGAATTTTGTTAAAGGTTTGGACAAAAGTAGAAGTGCATTTGAGTATTTAAGAAGTATCTTTCCCAAAATAAGTGAATCTAAATTGAAGGAAGGTATATTTGTCGGTCCTCAAATAAGACTACTTCTTAAAGACAGTGTTTTTGAATCAAAACTTAAACGTGTTGAACTGGCAGCATGGAAATCATTTAAATCAGTGGTGGAAGGCTTCCTGGGCAATAACAAAGAAGAAAATTATGAAACTTTAGTCTCAGAACTATTAAGGAGCTACAAAGAAATGGGTTGCCGTATGTCACTTATAATCCACTTTTTGCACTCTCACCTTGATAGTTTCCCTACAAACCTAGGAGCTGTAGTAAGTGATGAGCAAGGTGAGCGCTTTCACCAGGACATTTCTGAGATGGAAAGACGTTACCAGGATATCGCTGGGATTCAGCCATGTTCGGAGATCATTGTTGGTTCCTCAAACGGGAGAGTACATGTCAATACAAAAAATATCAACAGTGAAACACTTCTGAGATAATTCAGGTATTGGTTTTCATCATTATCTTGTGTTTATTTATTTTAATAATAATTAATAATAATTATTATTTTCAACTAATCAAATATGAGTTATCACTTCACATTTCTGTAAGTTTTCATAACAAATTATGAATACTTAAAAAACGTTACGTGATACAGCATTTTGAGGGGCATTTTTATAATCAGCAGATCAGTTTACATAAGAATTTGCCTATTTTGTTTCGGGTGTATAAAAATAATTTTTTTTGTTCCCCAGTGTAATTTTGTCTTTAAAAAACAATTACAAATCTAGCAAAGAAGAGAGTGCGATAGCTCAAGATGAGATTATACAACATATCTGTATTTCCTTTCCCTCAGTTGTAATACCAAAGCTTCTTAACACCAAAATACTGATTCTGTAAGTACAGGAAAGGATACTCTAAGGTTATGTGTAATGCAATTTCTTTGTAAACAGAATGTTGAAAAATTCCCTGGAATAAAAATTTAAAGAAATAATAAAAAATAGCACTAGCTCTTTAAAAAGATAACAAAGCATCTCTGTTAATAGTTATATTTAATAAGAATATGAAAAGTTCAATAGTACATACATTATTTTCAGCACAAGTATACAAAAGTATATTCAGAGAAAAACCTGAACTTTGTGATTGATTCATATGACATTAATATTGTAGTAAAACCTTACAAATTAATACATGAGTCAGCGTCAGTGACATAAATGTCATACATGGCACTATTTTATATACTTCTGATCACTTTGGTCGAATTATCATTCACAAGTGCAGAATAAATTATTATGAAAAATAAGAATCACATTAAGGGCCCTGGGAGGTTATTTTTATCCAGACAGGGCTAGTTTTTAACAATATTGAAATAGAAATATATAAAAAAGTAAACATTGCTAGATATTGAAATTTGGTGTGATTATAGTAAAAGGATGTGTGCATTTATCAACGATATAATATTTACGTTAAGTTCATACAGTTCCTTGTATACTGAAAAAAGTGTTACGTCCTGTACTTCAGGTCTAGGTTCCTTGTAAGAATTTAAAGTTATAGGCACCAATCATTTTCCTAAATAACATAAAGCACAGTTTTATAATCTAAACTAAATAAAAAGCATATATGATTTATACACATGAAAAATTATTTAGTTGTGTTAACAAAAAAAAAAAGACAATATTTTTAAGAACTGAAATTTACTTCCCCTCCATTTTATAAATCATATGAATATAAAAGTTAGATTAATATTGAGACTTTGTGGGTTCAAAGAATTCAAAGTCCAAGTTGCAGAAATGCAAATAGTTCTTTATTTCCGCCGAATTGCAGTTGGTACACGTATCACACACAGTTAGGTAACACTGCACTCAACACTCAGCGACAACTCGCTCTCTCAATCCGACTAAGAGCTCAGGACTGTGGACTGAGAACTGCCTGAGTCGTCTAATGCGACGCTTATATAGGCAGATCGCTGCATCTCGAAGCCTCGTGGCTCGGAACAATCATCTCGATTGTTCCAGACGTCAGGGGGAGTGCAAAGAGACCGTGCAGTGGCTCGTGATACTTTTCCAACCATCCCCTCAGTAAGCGTCACAAGATAAATGGGTAGGCGTGATCTCAATGTCTCCTGTCCCCCACCCAGCTGCCAGTTGGTCGTGCCTTCTGATAATTGGGTGACAATATGTTCAGGAATCATTAACAAATAAGTACTAACAATTTTTGTGTCAATATCTTTTACAGTTTTTGAGAAACATGAACCTAAAATATGAAAAATCAAAGTTTTGGGAAATCACGATCATGCACCATTCTTTTTTTAACTTATACATACTCTCAGAACAAGCCTGCTGCATATTCCTGCTCAGTTAGGTTTTCCTCATCTTTTCTTACTTCTAGCTCTACTTTCTAGCAACTGAACTGTTCTTTTTGCCTCTGAGAGTCGACGCACATCTTTTTTTAGACATGCTGCAGTCATATTTTCACCAACCTTTATACCCATTTTTGTCATTACTTCATGTCTACCACTGCACCCATCATTATAACAAATAACACTATCATACACACCAATTTTTCAAGTATTTGGCCCCACGTGCACTGTTTTTGGAATTATTTCCCATAATATATTATGAAAACTTTCATTTGGCTATTGGGTTCGACCATGCAAGCACTTTCTCAGTAATTCGTCTTGAAAAAAATTCCTAAATACTGGTTTAATTGCCAAAAGAAGTTTCTCTGGAAGAGAGTGTTTATGCAACACCAACTCCAATACTCAGACCATAATACGAGAATCGATTGTAGGAAAAATGGCGGCGCTCGTGGCCCAGCTTGTTATGTTGTGGTTATATCTACAGAGTAAAGTGTGTATTTGTTTACTTTGATTGTGTGTTTGAAGAATTAATGTAATTCATATTACAGTGGCAATTAGTGACTAACGAGTTAGTTTATAGTTAAGTATTTAACATAAAGTGATAACGTTTACCTAAATATATACTGTGAAGTATTGTCGAGATGCATCGTTATTGTGTTCCCAGCTGCAATCTAACTATGGTAATGTACCTCACACGACATTTAAATCTCCGAAGGAAAAATCGTAATGGGATAAGTGGATCAGGATCATACATCGTAAAGATTTTAAAGTAAATGACAAAACTGTAGTTTGTATTCATAATTTTGAACAGTGCTTTGAGGTTAAGGAAGACACCTTTCCAGTAAATGATGGTGAACCAATTCGTGCCCTTCGAAAAGTACCAAAATTAATATATGATGCCTACCCCACGATTTTTAAGAATCAGCCATCCTATCACACATTAAAGCTCAACCAGAAAATACGAAATCCTGAAGAATGCATCCGAGACATTTTACAGAGATTGAAGATAATTTTAATATTTGGTGTGCCCAAGATGTTATTGACAGTTTTGAGTTCTTAAAAACCGAAGTGGTGAGGAGATTTTAACCCATTGATAGGCATTATTAAAGACGATTAGTTACGTTCTTTTCAATAACATTCAAGATCCCAGCTTCAATGATGTTCCTTCACTTAATAAGTTTCAAAGTATTTCATAACCTAGAAGCAATATTATGAGTACCAGTGGGAAATGTTAAATGGCTCTTGCAGTTTGAGGGAACTTGACGCCTTCAAACGTGACAATTGGAGTAAACTGGACAATCTGGTGAGTTCTCTTAAATATTATAGTATAAGCAGTATGTCCTTACCAGAAAAGGTTACCATGTAAACAATGTAAAAGAAACTTTGGTACTTGCTACCGACGATAGGATGATTGAGTCCAATAAGATAAAGTTTGCTGTGTTTAATGCTTATGAGTTGTCATGCCTTATAAATTAAATTTTGATTGGAAGTATAAGGTGGAAAATGCATAGTACTGGTCGTGCTACTATATAATGTGATAAGCTCTTAGAATTTGTCATGATGCTCTTTATTTATGTTATTACACGTTTTAGTTGAAAGTATAAAGTGATAAATGCTTAGGAGTTACCTCGCTGCTCCGTAATATGGATTATATTATGCCCATTGTGTATAGTTTCCTATTCTGCGTAACCAGAGTCGCTGGGCTTCGACGGGCGCCATTTTGGAATCTGTATTATGGTCTGAGTATTGGAGTTGGTGTTGGTTTATGTTTCTAAGTGGGTTAGTTCAGAAACTTCAAACTTTGGAAGTATGCAAAAGATCAGAAAGTGGCCGGGGCTTTGCGACACAATCTTTAAATTGATGGATTAAAGGACTTTAATACCAGCTGATGCTCTATGTCATATATATCATCTAAAAACTGAAGAATTATGTAATTTTTTAACACTAAAAACAAAAACAAAATCGATTTTTTGAAGCCCATCAACCTCCCAGTGCCCTTAAAACTGTATCATTCATTTAAAATTGACGTAAGCTTAACTTTATCTTTGCAACACAACATTACTGCGTTGAATATGTAAATGCTTGAATATAAATGCTGAAAGAACACTATGCAGTTTTAAAAATAAAATTTAATGCCCAGTGTATCTTCCAATGTGACCATTCACGTATTTGTCTAACTATGAAGTATAGTTTGTTGAATTTGCACAGCAACTGTTTGGGTAAATATCTTACTTTAACTTGGTATGAGTTTAAACAATGTACTTTCTGACTAAGATGGCCATGACATACAACTGAATGTGTGTCAATCAAAGATTACACTCTGAACTGTTAATGCTGTTTGTAGTTTTAGTTATGCAGTGAAAGTGACGGAACTGTGTGTTTGAGTAGTTCACAGAAAATAATTTAGTAGTTTAATTTAATTGCTCACATCTAACCACTGTATCTTTTGACAGTCCATAATTCCCTTATGTGTTCACTACAAAGAAACAAGTGAGTGAGTGGTGTTTTAGGACCCGTGGTCCTCTGAGAACAGTGGCTAATACCACTTTCGTCAGGCTCCAGACGCTGCACAACAAGGCACTTCGTATCATGTACAATACAGACTGGAGATTTCCTGCTCATATCCTACATGAGCACTCCCGGATCCCGTACATTGTCGATGTCATCCGCGAGAGGGCACGATCAATGTACGACAAAATCCAAAATCACCCCAACCCTTTAGTGAACTCCCTGGGCAGGTGTGCCCAGAGGGATCAAAGACGCTTGCCATCCTTCAGACTACCAAGAGACATCTTGGGGCACCTTGGTTAACCCAAAAGAAACCCCAGATGTCTCTAGGACCAATTTTTACGCCTGATGGATCAAGCAATATACAACCCGTTACCAAAATGGAGCAAACACTTAAATCGTGTCTCCCAAAACGGGGGAACGCTTAAGTGCAGCTGCCTCTGAGAATTAAACCAGGGCTACCCATTCCAAATTCCCAAAAATCAAACACCCCAACAGAACATGAAACCAAATACTAGCTCATTTCGCAGCTTAAGCCACAAAGCGGCTAGGTACTGTGGCAGAAGACACCCGGATGGGGAAAAAGAAAAATAGCCCAGCCCGACAAAGAAACAAGAAGTGCATTATATAACAAAATAATGTGCAGTTTTATCTACTTTTCAAAATTATTATGTGGATTCGCATCACTGCATGTAACGGATACCTCATATATTAGGTTAAGCATCTTTTTTCCATGCCAAAGACTGAGATTTTCATTCCAACTTAGAACAATTAGAGGCTGCTTAACAATAGAGTTTCATGTCACATGTAATGAACTGGAGATGTCAGTTAGATGGTTAGAAAGAATGTATGAAGCGATCGTTGAAGCCAGAACAATGTATGGGGGACATCAATGATAGGAACACAATTAGACCAGATATATGGGTTGATTTGTAAAGAACTAGTAGGTCTGCCAAGAGAGGTGGCATTACTAGAGTTGAGTAACACAAAAAGGGGAATAATAATAGAGAGAATACTGAACTTCTGGTATATGTGTATTAAAGGGCAGAAAGGTATTGAACCTATGCATGAAGCAACAGAAGAGCATTAAAATACAAACAGTTGATGGTCGGAATTGGAAAGAATGATATTGAAGATAGACATGGGAGATTCATGGAGAGCAGAGGAGACAAATTATAGCAGTTTTTGGAAGGAAGTGAGAACCAGAGTACAAGACATAGATAGGCAAGAGATATGGGAAAGTATAGAAGAAAATAAATCCTTGAAATTCTATAAGCAATTAAAGACAGAATGGGGCAGAGTAAAATATATAGATCAATGTGACAAATCTGGAAGAGAAGGCCGAGCATGGATGAGAGTAGGAATAATATATCTAAAAGGGTTGAGGAGTAATGAGGTAGGGATATGTGAATTTTGTGGAGATGAAGAGACCACTGTTCATTACCTGATAGAATGTAAGGAGTTAACAAACTACAGGAGAAACATATAGGATAAGAAATGGGACAGTGTAAGTAAAGAGATATTGGCGCTACGCATGGTAACAGGGATGGGAGAAAAGAAAAATAGATGCATAGAAGATTTCTTATATAGGAAAAGAGAAAACTGGATTAGGATAAAAGAAGCGAAGGTCAAGAAATACTGACACCAAGCTGCTCAGGAAAACCAAAGGCTTATAGCCAGGGGACCTGAGATAGTGAGTAAATCTTAAGTCAGCAATTTTATGTATCTATTTGTACAGGAGGTATAATACAGCATGTTCTATGTTAAATTGTATTGTACTGAATTTGTAATGGATACTGTTCAAACAAATCACATGTAACACTTCTGTGGGTCACGCTAGAAAAGTTATATCACCGTGTGCCAATATTACTCATAAATGGTGGCAAGTGCATGTTGAGAACAGATGTACCACAGAACAATACATCAATGCTGTGCAAATATCACTTTAACTTGTTATTTTTCTAAATCCATTTGTCCAAATTGTGTGCCAATATTACTCATAAATGGTGGCAAGTGCATGTTGAGAACAGAAGTACCACAGAACAATACATCAGTGCTGTGCAAATATCACTTTAACTTGTTATTTTTCTAAAACCATTTGTCCAAATTGTGTGCCAATATTACTCATAAATGGTGGCAAGTATATGTTGAGAACAGATGTACCACAGAACAATACATCAATGCTGTACAAATATCACTTTAACTTGTTATTTTTCTAAATCCATTTGTCCAAATTGTGTGCCAATATTACTCATAAATGGTGGCAAGTGCATGTTGAGAACAGATGTACCACAGAACAATACATCAATGCTGTGCAAATATCACTTTAACTTGTTATTTTTCTAAAACAATTTGTCCAAATTGTGTGCCAATATTACTCATAAATGGTGGCAAGTGCATGTTGAGAACAGATGTACCACAGAACAATACATCAATGCTGTGCAAATATCACTTTAACTTGTTATTTTTCTAAATCCATTTGTCCAAATTGTGTGCCCATATTACTCATAAATGGTGGCAAGTATATGTTGAGAACAGATGTACCACAGAACAATACATCAATGCTGTACAAATATCACTTTAACTTATTATTTTTCTAAAACCATTTGTCCAAATTGTGTGCCAATATTACTCATAAATGGTGGCAAGTACATGTTACGAACATATGTACCACAGAACAATACATCAATGCTGTACAAATATCACTTTAACTTGTTATTTTTGTAAAACCAGTTGTCCAAATTGTGTGGCAATATTACTCATAAATGGTGGCAAGTATATGTTGAGAACAGATGTACCACAGAACAATACATCAATGCTGTGCAAATATCACTCTAACTTGTTATTTTTCTAAAACCAGTTGCTGAAATTGTGAGCCAATATATGAAGTGCTCAACACTATGTACCTTTAACGGTAACCCTATATTGCAGAAGACTGTTAGGCCTCGACACTCTGTGTGTGTTAACAAGGAGGAGGATTAATAACCTATTATTTATTGTGAAGCTTTACTAATTTGAGATCAAGCCACACTGTCTTTAGGTCCTAGCTGCAGCTGACATTGTGCATGTTTTAAGAATAAATTGAATACTAGAAATAAAAGTAAAAGTGCCATATAATGATGATTACACACTGACATTTTAACCATTTCTTGCAATGCACATTTACTTGTGAAGCTTTTTCAAATCAATTTGAATCCCACCAGATCTCTTCTAAGATGTTTATTCAGGTACATAACTTGGTGTAGTGTGTACAATAATATTACATAGTGACTGCTGCATTAAACAATATAGAACAAATTAGGTTTATGGAATCTCAGATGATACTTTTAATTGCTGTTAAAAGCTGTGACATTCTTGATCAATGATGTAGATATACACAGATGAGTAAGGTTAACAGAACTTAATTCTTCAAAATACTTATCATTGCAATTTAAAGAAAAAGTTTATAAAATTTATATCAAGCATCTCGCCCAAAGATTTTAATTTAAGCCACCCAGATTATACGTAAACACAGATGGTGCCAATTATAAACAAAGAAATTTTACAGAAATAAAAGAGAATTGAGGCTGGCCCCGTAGAGCACCTGCCTGCCGTGCTAGGAGTCCCGGGGTGGGGGTAGGGATTTTTCTCCCTCCAAGATAATTCCTGTTCTTCCCCAGAGTCTGGAGGTATCAATGAGAGTGTGAATATGGGTGTGATCTAATGATTAAAAAAAAAAACTAAAGTTTACGAGTTAACACCTTAAACGTGTTCCAAAGGAGAACGGCCGCCGATAGGACCATTGGAGTTAAAGGCAGGGTATAAATGGAACAAATAAAGAAAACAAAATGAATTCGGTACAAATCCACAGCCACCTCAAATATTGACTCAAATGATTTGAATTTAAAACTACTAACACAAAAACTAATATTCCCAATCAAGTGTCTAAAATAACTTTACTCTTCCGTGTTGGTCACAGTATTCCTCAAAGATTTGTTAAATTTTCCACTGATATGAAATGAAATGAAACTCAAACTAAAGAAATATTTGACATGTCACATTAAATTGCTGTATACGCGGGAAAAAAAGCTTTGCTCTACATTACTAATGTTCCTGAAGATCACTGGACATAACCAAAACAAGAAACATACACAATACCCAATAATCCTGCACTCTCGATTTCTGCCATCGTATTCCTGGTAGCTTGAGATGACCACCGAAAGAGAAAAACACAGAAAACCTCATTATTCCAATAATAAAGTAACAAGGTTAATGAAACTACTGCTTTTGTATGTAAAACACCCTTTTTCCATTATAAAGGACTACATTAATCTAAACAATTTAACTATACGTAAATAT
>CM060955.1:105187922-105202922 GCA_030765055.1 Mantis religiosa | reverse complement strand
TGGTGAAATGTAACACATCGGGCATACGATAGTTGAGCAGTTCTATGAGGATGACTGACGGATGCGAGTCATTCATTAGTTTCTGAATATATAGTTGCGTATTTTGTATGTATTAAAGACGTAATTTTAATTAGACTGAAGAGTTTTTAAAGCAAGTCATGTGGGAAACGAAGTGATTGAAGGTTAAGTTGCTTATATATGTTGTCTTAGGAATTTCATTTGAATTTGTTCTAAGCGACCTCGCTTTTACTGTGTCGCAAAACTGTGACACACCAAAGTGTAAGTGAAAAACAGTGGTACCTAGAGTGTGGTTTGATAGTGTGCAGTGTATAGTATAACAGTGACGCGAGCAAAGGCTAAAACCACCCAAAAACAGCGTGGGACGCGCAGCTGCGTGCCGTTGTTGCACGCAACGCTTGGCGTCCCCAAGCCACGCTGTTCCCAGCAGCCACCGCGACTAGCAGCCAGTGACCTCCGCTCCAAGATGGCGGCGGCAGTGATAACTACAGCAGCAACTGCGGCAGCTCCACCACTAGCCACCAGTCAGGCGGCTGGCAGTGGACTGATGCACCAAGGGGACCAGCCCGCTCTGTTTACAGCTGCACAGGTGGCGCAGCCCAACCTCGTCCCGCCATTTGCCAAAGCCGCAGCAGCCAATACTCCTGCCTCAATGGACCACAGTGCCTTGGAGGACGAAATGCTCGCCCGGAAGTATGCCCAGCTGGAGAGAGAGGTAAAAGAACTCCAGAAGGAAATCTCTTATCTCCAGGAAACACTGCAAAATATGGCCCCTGAGTCCCGCGACTTCGGCAAAATAGCCATTGAATTAGCACGCTGTTACCAGGAACACTCTATTAAAAAGAGGCACCTGGTTCAGCTCGCAGAGGGCTGGCAGGCAGCCCCAGCTAGGAAGCGCCCCCATCGTCGCGGCAGCGGACGCGACAGCGATTCTGACGGCGAACGGCGTGGGCAGCAGCCTGTGCTGTCCAAGAAAAACAAAAGAAGGCACCTACCACCCCAGGTCTCCACCGGAAACCGCTATGCGGCACTATCCTCATCGGAGGAAGACGAGGATACGGAGCACCCCAGCAACTTCCCCACCCTGCCACCACCACCAAGACCAAATCCAAAGCCCCAACGGCCAAGTAGGCAACAAAAGCAACCTAAAGAACCACTCACTGCCACCAACCAACCTACACCCAGCCACACCCCAACAACCACAACAACTACAGCAACACAGCCTACTAACAACCAAAAACCTCCGCGCATCATAATTCCCGATGCCCGGCAGGCAACCAAGGTGCTCCAGATCCTCCGTGTCTCTCTCCCACCTGGGTCTTATACCCTACAGAACACCAGGAGCTGTCTGAAGCTGTTCCTGACCAAGAAAGAAGACAGCCTACCCACCATGAACAAGCTGAAGGACGCCGGGGTCGAGAGTTACAGCTTTACCCCCAGGAGCGACCAGCCCCTCCGCTACATCATCAAGCGCCTCCCAGAGGACTTGGAGACCGAGCTCGTCAAAGAAGATCTGGAAGCGAAGGGGTACACCGGCGTCCATGTCCGGCAACTGATCTCCCGCGGCAGGCCTCTGCCAATGTACCAGGTGACCCTGGACAGGACCACAACAAATCAAAAACTACTACAGGCTCGCGAGGTATGTCACATTCTTGTCACCGTGGAGGTCCTCAAAACGAACCATAACATTACGCAGTGCTTCAACTGCCAACAGTTGGGGCACACATATAAAATGTGCCACATGACCTCCCGATGTGTCCTCTGCGGTGGTCTCCACCGCTTAGCTGACTGCCCGAAAAAGGCCACGCAGGACGTTGTACCCCACTGTGCAAACTGTGGGGAGACGCATCCTGCCAGCTACAGAGGTTGCGAGACGTTCCGTAACGAACGCCACCGCCGCCAACTGGCAGCCATAGCCAGGGCACCCCCAAGTGCGCAACCAAGACCCATTGCCAACCCGGCTCTGGTTAGAGATGGCGTCTCTTTCGCAGGCGCCATGACGGGACAAAGCGCACCAGTGCTGCCACCTGCTGGCCAACCCTCAACAACTCCCCCCTCCCAGGCGCCACCTGGTGAACTAGGAGGCCTCAAAGAGCTCTTTACTCTGTTTAAAGAGCTCAACTTACATAAACTTGCTCCGAAGGTACAGCCTTTTATCGCAAGATTTAAGAGCTGCACCAGCACTTGGGAGAAGCTAGAAGCCCTCATATGGCTTCTGTCGGACATCTTCGAGTAAATGGCTCAACTAAGGGGAGGCACATCTCTAACTTGCGGGCTCCTGTGGAATGCCGACGGCATCTACAGGCAGCAGCACGAACTTGAAAGCTACCTGCGGCGTAACAAAATTGACGTCGCATTCATTTGTGAAACAAAATTAAAGCAGGAGCACACTTTCAAGCTCAGGGGTTACCAAATATTTCGAACTGATAGAATAGGCAGACAGGGAGGAGGAACAGCTATTTTACTAAAAAACAAAGTTGCTCATGCTCCTGTTACGCTGCCACCATTGGCAGCGTTAGAGTGCACGGCTCTTAAAACACGATTAAATAACAAAACGGTGATGCTGGTGGCCCTCTATCGGCCCCCAAACTCCCCCGACTGTAGACGCGAGCTCGAGCAAATCCTCACTTTGGAGGAGCATGTTATAATGGCAGGAGACTTCAACGCTCGACACCCCTGGTGGTATTCACGTCGAGCAAACGCGGCTGGAAATCTCCTCGTAGACCTTATAACAGAAAATGACGATCTCGAGGTGTACTTCCCTCCCGAACCCGCCTTTTGGCACAAGTCAGGGCACTTCGAACCTGAAATCTTGGACTTCGTCATTACAAAAAATGCGACATTACCAAACAACTTCACTGTGTATCACAGCCTAGACTCCGACCATCTTCCAGTGCACTTTGATATCAGTGGCGCCATCACGGCCGGGCTGGCCGGCCCTCTGAGGCGCGCAGAAACAAACTGGAGAAAGTTTACCCTTGAAATGCACGGGATGGCTCAGCCTAGGCTGTCATAACACAGCGAGGCGGACATCGACGTCGCCATTGAAAACTACACCGCCTCGCTGCACACGGCCAAAAGAAATTCCACCAGCTACACCACAAGCCCGCCTAGTTTTTGCACGTACCCTGAGGTGGAGCAGCTCATTGCCAGGAGGCGACGCTTGACGAGACTTTGGCGTCTTACCCGCCAGCCTGAGTACAAAGTGCTAGCAAAATGGCTACGCAACGTCATTCGGCAACAAATTAAATTAAACAAAATTGAGCAGTGGGAGCAGAAAATGTTAAATACCACACATTCGGACAATTCTTTATGGAAATTATTAAAGGCATTTAAAGTCTCCTCGAGCGCTAAATCAGGCACTGAGGCGCTACACACTCACCTCGGCCTGCACTTCTCCTCTGAGGAGAAAGCCGAGGTCTTTGCAGACTGTCTGGAAACAAGATTTACAGAAAACCCAGCGACGAACCCCGAGTTAGAACGGGATGTCCAGACCTGGGTACAAAACTGGGTGGCACAGAGGCATGAGCAACACTTGCCCCTCACAACGCCGCAGGAAGTGTACAAGCTCATTAGGAAGCTACCTAATGGGAAAGCCGCCGGCCCGGACAGGGTGACTAATGAGGAACTCAAACATCTCCCGAGAAAAGCCCTGGTGCAACTTACAAAAATTTTCAACGCTTGTTTGCAGCAAAATTATTTCCCTGACACTTGGAAACGAGCCAAGGTAATAATGCTCCCTAAGCATGGGAAAAGCACCAGGCAACCTCAAAACTACCGCCCCATTAGTCTCCTGTCCACTATTGGTAAATTGCTCGAGAAAATAATTCTATTTCGACTCCAAAAACAAATTGCGGCGCTTGACATTTCAAATTCACAATTTGGCTTTAGAAAAGGGCACTCAACAGATCTTCAACTTTTAAGACTAGTAGATGACGTCACCGAGCAATTTAACAATGGGGCTTCAACGTTGGCGCTATTTTTGGACGTAGAAGCCGCATTTGATCGGTGCTGGCACAACGGCCTGATTTACAAGCTGCACCGAGAGTTTCCCGGCCTCCAAAATTCACTGCCCTTGCTGCATAATTTTTTAAAAAACAGGCGCTTCTACGTCCAAGTGGGTCGCTCCTCCTCAAAGGAGAGAGTGATGCAGGCTGGCGTACCACAAGGGGCTATCATGTCACCTTTCCTGTATATACTCTTCACCAGCGACTTCCCCGTGGACGCCAGATGTAAAGTTGCAATGTATGCTGACGACACTGCAATATACAACCATCATAAAAATCCTCGTTATGGACTTTTAGAGATGCAGCGGTACATTGACCGCTTCCTGTCATGGCTTCATGACTGGAAAATCAAAATTAATGCGAACAAATGCCAGCTTATACATTTTACAAAGCGGCGCCCTTTGGCAATGGACCTAACGGTCGATGGTCAAATATTGCATTGTCGTCAGCAGGTCAAGTACCTCGGCGTGACGTTGACACGCACGATGCATTGGACCACCCACCTAAGAGATAGCGCCAATAAAGGGCGGCAGCGATTAAAGATGTGCTCCTCCATATTTAGGAGCAAACAGCTAAAGCTGCGCTCGAAGATCATCCTATATAGATCCTTTATTTTATCCGTGGTCCTGTACGCCTGCGTGGTCTGGGCCAACGCCTCCAAAACCGCCCTAAAGTATCTCCAAACCCTACAAAACTTATCCCTACGCAAAATCCTGTCTGCTCCTATCCGAACAACAACTGCCACCATTCACCAAGAAACCCACGTCCCTTACATCAACGAGGCCATCAACAAACGTGCCTCTTCCATCTGGGCGCGCATCCGACACCATCAAAACCCCACCATACACAATATTGGGAAAGGCGAACCCAAGCACCGCAAACACGCCAGAATCAAAGCATATTGAAGAAAAAAAATAAAAAAAAAACAACGACTGCAAAATTATGCGCGCCCAGCCCTTCCTGGCTCAGGCCACGTTCCCCGGCAGAGGCCGCCATCATCGGCAGCCCAGGAGTCAGCTACCCGCTGCCGCACAGCCTAACTGCGAACATTGTAAATATTGTACATAACCAAGTCTGTACAGTGTAGTGCATATGATATTGGGACGTACCTGGTATGCCCAGGTGTGTGTGTGTGTGTTTGTGTGTGTGCGTGCGTGCGCAAGATAAGCGCAGTGTAAATATGTAAATATAAAAACAAGAAAAAGAAAGACAGAGACAAATAACGTGATAAAACTGGTTCTCGGCGGCCTCAGAACAGGTCGCCGTATGGGTTTTAGAAGAACCCCAAAGACAATAAAGAGGCCATTCCCAGAATTATAAACCCATGTAAATTTAGAGCCTGTAAGCCGGGTCCAATGTACCGGCACCGGGCAAATAAGTTACAAATAAAAAGCCTTAAGCCTTAAGATATTGGGACGTACGTGGTATGCCCAGGTGTGTGTGTGTGTGTGTGTGTGTGTGTGTGTGTGTGTGTGTGTGTGTGTGTGTGTGTGTGTGCAAGATAAGCGCAGTGTAAATATGTAAATATAAAAACAAGAAAAAGAAAGACAGAGACGAATAACGTGATAAAACTGGTTCTCGGCGGCCTCAGAACAGGTCGCCGTATGGGTTTTAGAAGAACCCCAAAGACAATAAAGAGGCCATTCCCAGAATTATAAACCTATGTAAATTTAGAGCCTGTAAGCCGGGTCCAATGTACCGGCACCAGGCAAATAAGTTATAAATAAAAAGCCTTAAGCCTTAAATGTTACAAATAAAAAGCCTTAAAGCCTTAAAATTAATTAAATTGGGTAACTAAACCATGCGTTTTCAAATTTTAATTTTTGGAGCGGATAGTCCTCTTGGGTGAAGTCAATCTGCACCGAGGATTTCTATATATAAGCTTGAAGCGAGTGTTGGGGTAGTCATCTGTAGAAAGTAACTTGATAAGCGGGCGAGATAGATGTTGGAAGGTGAAGCGATGAGCTAATACGCCAGTGTGTACTAGACATATTCAGGAGAACACGAGATGTAGCCAAAGAAGTTCCATTTGTTCCTGGAGGTGAAAACGAGTGCAGAATGAAGTGAATGTAGCCTAACTGAGTCGAAATATCAGCTCGCAACATTACCGGCGGAATCGTTAGTTAAAGGAAATCGCCCTAGGTGGCATGAACCTCCAACGGAGTTTCACGATCTGCTACTAAACTGTGCGCTACAGTAAAGCAAAGCTTCACTAGATGGCAGTATAAGCTTTAACGTCTTCCTTGGGAATGAACTAAACTATATCATAGCTTTGGAAAATGAACTTTATAACTATATATTTGTATGCTGCAAAATGATTATGTAAAACTCATGTTAGAGATTTTTACAATATATCCGATTTTAGCAGAACGGATAAAGTCTGGCACGATGGACTTCTGCGCAAAATGATATCCTACAACTTCCCGGACTCCGCAATCAAACTGACCGCTAACTACCTCACAGCACGTTCCTTTAGATCATCAGTAAACGGAATTCACTCCAGCCTTCGAACAATCCGCGCCGGCGTACCCCAGGGTAGCATCCTAGGACCCCTACTCTTTAACATTTACATCAACGACATTCCTATGCCAGATTCCGTCAAAACATTCGTTTATGCAGATGACACAGCCATCATGGCTCAATCCTGGTCGCCAAAACTTATTCATAAACGCCTACAAAGCTACATCGACCAGCTCGTACCCTGGCTCACTGACTGGCGAATCAAGCCGAACCCCACCAAATGCCAAGCGATCATATTTACAAAACGTACGACTCACCGAATGCAAAACCTCCCTCCCCTACAACTCTTCGGCACTAACATAACCTGGTCACCCGCAGTTAAATACCTAGGCATCACCATGGACAGAGGCCTCACCTGGCGCGAACACACTCATAATATCAGAGGAAAAGCCTACGGCCGTTTAAGGGAACTCTACCCACTACTTAATTACTCCAGTCATCTCCCCATCGAAACTGCCCTCGTGGTTTACAAAACCCTCCTCCGACCACTCCTCACTTACGCCGCCCCGGTTTGGGGCTTCGCGGCCGTCTCGCACATAAAAAGACTTCAAGCATTCCAAAATAAAATCCTACGGCTAATCTGCAAACTTCCGCGGACCACCCCAGCAACACCCTTACATACAGAACTCAGAATGCACACCCTCAACGAATTTATCCGCAAACTCGCCTTTGATCTTTACAAAAACGCTGAACACCATACTAGCCCGCTCATAGAAAACATAGGCAATTACGACCCACTTGCAAACAAACACAAACGCCCCCTTTATCTCTTCCACAGACACTCAGACAATGACGTCAGCGAACAGGATATCCAAGATTACATCGACCAACTCATCCCCATCTAATACCTAGCACAACCACAATAGCACCTACCCACCGAATTCCCTGAGCATTCCAAGCCACTACTATATTTGCATGACTAACCACCTACTAACACATAACCTCACAATTACTAACGTACCATCATTAACATGCATGCCCACACTAACCCAATCACTAACCCTCCACAACGCATGGACCAGCATGCACCGCAATACGCACTACCTACACGCATACCACTGCACGACACAATTCAGTAACAACCAACTCACATCACGACACCCCAGTCTGGCACTCAGGGCTCTTCGCCATGTTTGCCACACTGGCCTTTTACACCACGCCTGACTCAGCATGACACATGCTGTGCACATCATCCTCAACACTATCCAGAGTGCTTATTGCGGGATCTGCCAAATAACACAACTAATCTCTCACACCTAACCCCGCATCCCTGCATGTTAGTATTAACAGCATGCGGGAGGCGATGTAGAATGCATGCCGATGAATGACGATTGATCGCCACCGGGCAGGCGGGGAGGGGCCTGTCTAAAAAAAAAAAAAAAAATTGAAGCGGATAGGCTTCTTAGGTGAAGTCAATCTTCACGTTGAAGAAGCATCATTGCGAGTCTTATGCTGCATATCTACTTAGGCCTTTTAGCAGTGATCACGACTAACCACAGCTGGCAATTGCAAAGTGAAGCAGTGCCACCAACACTATAGATAAACAGGGCAGGCCAGGGCCTGTTAACTCAGATAGGAAACCAGGAGACACATTAAGGTTCGCGTAACACCCGAAGTCTAAAAGTACATTTTGAGCGCTGCATGCGCCGGATTCAATGTCGCCAATATAATTATTTTGGCTGCCGTGTTGCATACTATTATATAAAATAACTTCTGCTTAGTTCAAAATTTAATAGTTATTGTATTATTTTACTACTTATGAAGTAATTTTCGTTATATCATTGGCCTATTATCGACCTTATTTGAGCTCAATGAACGATATGAATAAGACACTACCTTGGCTAACCTTCAAATTTTGAATTAAAGCTTTAACGGCAAGGAGGCAAAGCCAAATTAAGTTCTGAATACAATTTTCATCGATTTGTGAAATTGTAAAAATTTGAAAGAACTACGAGGACGTATGGGCAGCAGGAAGAACGAGAATAGATTTTCACAAAGAGCTATTGGTAAGTAAGATTTAGCATGTAGCTAAATACCGACAATTAATATGACATAACCTGAAATGTGCCTTAATATATAGTCATGCATAGTTAAATTCTCTAGATTAATATAGCACGTTATAATGGGAAAAGTGTGTTGTTTTACATACAAAAGCATTAGTTTCATTAACCTTGTTACCTTATTACTGCAATAATGGGATTTTCTGTTTTTTTTTTTTTTTTTTTTTTTTTTTTTTGTCTTTCAGGGGTCATCTATCATCTCAGGCTACCAGGAATACGATGTCAGAAATCAGAGTGCAGGATTATTGGATATTGTGTATGTTTCTTGTTTTGGTGATGTGCAGTGATCTTCAGGAACTTTAGTAATGTAGCACAAATCATTCTTTCCCGCGTATACAGGAACTTAATGTGACATATCAAATATTTCTGAAAGTTTGAGTATCATTTCATATCAGTGGAAAATTTAACAAAAACTTTGAGGAATACTGTAGCCAACAAGGAAAAGTGAAGTTATTTTAGACAGTTGATTGGGTGTATTGGTTTTTGTGTTTGTACTTGTAGTTTTATATTTAAAATATATGTCATATATAAGTCCATGTAGGGTAAGTAATATCCATTTTAAATTACTGAAAAAATAGCTGTGAATTTTCAGATATACCAAAATTAGCGTCATCTGTGTTTACGTATAATCTAGGTGGCTTAAATTAAAATATTAAATAATAGGTTATAAATCCTCTTCCTTGTTAACACACACACACACACACACACACACACACACACACACACACACACACACAAATGGGTTCAGAAGAATAACAAGTAAAAGTGATATTTGCACAGCATTTATGTATCCTGTGGTATATCTGTTCTCAACATGTACTTGCCACCATTTATGAGTAATATTGGTACACAATTTCTGTAATGCTAACCATTTTAACGGTGATATAACGTTACTAGCGTGACCCACAGAAATGTTCCATGTGACATCAAACTACACTGTTAAACATCCTCTCATTGTTCTAATTTGGAATAAAAATCTCAATCTTTGGCATGGGAAAAAGATGTTTAACCTAATATATGAGCCATTCGTTACATGCAGTGATGCGAAGCCACATAATAATTTTGAAAAGTAGATAAAACTGCACATTATTTTGCTATATAATGCACTTCTTGTTTCCTTGTCGGGCTCAAATGACCTTGTTGTCGACGGGTCCTAAAACACCACTCACTCACTTGTTTCATTGTAGTGAACACATAAGGGAATTATGGACTGACAAAAGAAACAGTGGTTAGATGTATGGGGTCGTTGAATCCAGAACAATGTATGGGGGACATCAGTGATTAGGAACAAAATTAGACCAGATGTATGGATTGATTTGTAAATAACTACTAGGTCTGCCAAGAGAGGTGGCATTACTAGAGTTGAGTAATACAAAAAGGAGGGGAATAATAATAGAGAGAATACTGAACTTCTGGTATAAGTGTATTAAAGGGCAGAAAGGTATTGAACCTATGCATGAAGCAACAGAAAAGCATTAAAATACAAACAGTTGATGGTCGGAATTGGAAAGAATGATATTGAAGATAGACATGGGAGATCCATGGAGAGCAGAGGAGACAAATTATAGCGGGTTTTTGGAAGAAAGTGAGAAAAATAGTACAAGACATAGATAGGCAAGAGATATGGGAAAGTATAGAAGAAAATAAATCCTTGAAATTCTATAAGCAATTAAAGACAGAATGGGGCACAGCAAAATATATAGATCAATGTGACAAAATTGAAAGAGAAGGCATAGCATGGATGAGAGTAGGAATAATACATCTAAAAGGGTTGAGAAGTAATGAGGTAGGGATATGTGAATTTTGTGGAGATGAAGAGAGCACTGTTCATTACCTGATAGAATGTAAGGAGTTAAATTACAGGAGAAAAGTATGGGATAAGAAATGGGACAGTGTGAGTAAAGGGATATTGGCGCTATGCAGGGTAACTGGGATGGGAGAAAAGAAAAATATATGTATAGCAGATTTCTTATATAGGATAAGAGAAAAGTGGATTAGGATAAAAGAAGCGAAGGTCAAGAAGAAATGACACCAAGCTGCTCAGGAAAACCAAAGGCTTACAGCCAGGGGACCTGAGTTAGTGAGTAAATCTTAAGTCAGCAATTTCATGTATCTATTTGTACAGGAGGTATAATACAGCATGTTCAATGATAAATTGTATTGTACTGAATTTGTAATGGATACTGTACAAATAAATAACATGTAACACTTCTGTGGGTCACGCTAGAAAAGTTATATCACCCTTAAAATTATTAGCATTACAGAAAATGTGTGCCAATATTACTCATAAATGGTGGCAAGTGCATGTTGAGAACAGATGTACCACAGAACAGTACATCAGTGCTGTGCAAATGTCCAAATTGTGTGGCAATATTACTCATAAATGGTGGCAAGTGCATGTTGAGAACAGATGTACCACAGAACAGTACATCAATGCTGTGCAAATATCACTTTAACTTGTTATTTTTCTAAAACCAATTGTCCAAATTGTGTGCCAATATTACTCATAAATGGTGGCAAGTGCATGTTGAGAACAGATGTACCACAGAACAATACATCAATGCTGTGCAAATATCACTTTAACTTGTTATTTTTCTAAAACCAATTGTCCAAATTGTGTAGTAATATTACACATAAATGGTGGCAAGTATATGTTGTACCACAGAACAATACATCAATGCTGTGCAAATATCACTTTAACTTGTTATTTTTCTTAAACCAATTGTCCAAATTGTGTGACAATATTACTCATAAATGGTGGCAAGTGCATGTTGAGAACAGATGTACCACAGAACAGTACATCAATGCTGTGCAAATATCACTTTAACTTGTTAGTTTTCTAAAACCAATTGTCCAAATTGTCTGCCAATATTAC
This sequence comes from Mantis religiosa, assembly GCA_030765055.1. Taxonomy (NCBI): domain Eukaryota; kingdom Metazoa; phylum Arthropoda; class Insecta; order Mantodea; family Mantidae; genus Mantis; species Mantis religiosa. Next base: position 105,191,442 of record CM060955.1, on the reverse strand, counting down.
TCATAAATGGTGGCAAGTATATGTTGAGAACAGATGTACCACAGAACAATACATCAATGCTGTGCAAATATCACTTTAACATGTTATTTTTCTAAAACCAATTGTCCAAATTGTGTGGCAATATTACACATAAATGGTGGCAAGTGCATGTTGAGAACAGATGTACCACAGAACAATACATCAATGCTGTGCAAATATCACTTTAACTTGTTATTTTTCTAAAACCAGTTGTCCAAATTGTGTGGCAATATATGAGGTGCTCAACACTATGTACCTTTAACGGTAACCCTATATTTCAGAGGACTGTTAGGCCTCGACCCTCTGTGTGTGTTAACAAGGAAGAGGATTAATAACCTATTATTTATTGTGAAGCTTTACTAATTTGAGATCAAGCCACACTGTCTTTAGGTCCTAGCTGCAGCTGACATTGTGCATGTTTTAAGAATAAATTGAATACTAGAAATAAAAGTAAAAGTGCCATATAATGATGATGACACACTGACATTTTAACCATTTCTTGCAATGCACATTTACTTGTGAAGCTTTTTCAAATCAATTTGAATCCCACCAGATCTCTTCTAAGATGTTTATTCAGGTACATACCTTGGTGTAGTGTGTACAATAATATTACATAGTGACTGCTGCATTAAACAATATAGAACAAGTTAGGTTTATGGAATCTCAGATGATACTTTTAATTGCTGTTAAAAGCTGTGACATTCTTTATAAATCATGTAGATATACACTGATGAGTAAGGTTAAGGGAACTTAATTCTTCAAAATACTTATCATTGCAATTTAAAGAAAAAGTTTATAAAATTCATATCAAGCATCTCGCCCAAATAATTTAATTTAAGCCACCTAGATTATACGTAAACACGGATGATGCTAATTTTGGTATATCTGAAAATTCACCCCTATTTTTTCAGTAATTTAAACTGGATATTACTTACCTTACATGGACTTATATATGACTTATATATAATAAATTTAAAACTACAAGTACAAACACAAAAACTAATACACCCAATCAACTGTCTAAAATAACTTCACTTTTCACTTTTCCTTGTTGGCCACAGTATTCCTCAAAGGTTTTGTTAAATTTTCCACTGATATGAAACGAAACTCAAATATTCAGAAATATTTGATATGCCACATTAAATTGCTGTATACGCGGGAAAGAATGATTGGTGCTACATTACTAAAGTTCCTGAAGATCACTGCACATGACCAAAACAAGAAACATACACAATATCCAATAATCCTGCACTCTGATTTCTGCCATCGTATTCCTGCTAGCCTGAGATGATGGATGACCCCTTAAAGACAAAAATCAGGAAACCCATTATTGCAGTAATAAAGTAACAAGGTTAATGAAACTAATGCTTTTGTATGTAAAACAACACACTTTTTCCATTATAACGTGCTACATTAATCTGGAGAATTTAACAATGCATGAATATGTATTAAGGCACATTTCAGGTTATGTCATATTAATTGTCGGTATTTAGCTACGTGCTAAATCTTACTTACCAATAGCTCTTTGTGAAAATCTATTCTCGTTCTTCCTGCTGCCCATACGTCCTCGTAGTTCTTTCAAATTTTTACAATTTCACAAATCGATGAAAATTGTATTCAGAACTTAATTTGGCTTTGCCTCCTTGCCGTTAAAGCTTTAATTCAAATATTTACAGGTTAGCCAATGTAGTGTCTTATTCATATCGTTCATTGAGCTCAAATAAGATCGATAACAGGCCAAGAGTATTACGAAAATTACTTCATAAGTAGTAAAATAATACAATAGCTATTAAATTTTGAACTAAGCAGAAGTTATTTTATATATTAAGTAGTATGCAACATGGCAGCCGAAATAATTATATTGGCGACATTGAATCCGGCGCATGCAGCGCTGAAAATGTACCTTTAGCCCCGGGTGTTTCGCGAACCTTAATGTGTCTCCTGGTTTCTTATCTGAATTAACAGGCCCTGTTCACGTGTAAGCGTCAGTGACGGCACGCCCCTCAGTCTTTTGACAGTGTTTTGCGCGGGAAGGCAGGGAATTGCCTGTCCTGTCTATCTGTAGTGTTGGTGGCACTGCTTCACTAAGCAACAGCCAGGTGTGGTTAGTCGTGATCACCGTGTTAGTGCACACCCGAATCGTCAGGTATAAACCCTAAGTACATATACACCATAAGACTCGTAATACTCGCAATGATGCTTCTCCAATGTGCAGATTGACTTCACCTAAGAAGCCTATCCGCTTCAAAAATTCCGATATACCCCAAGAATAGGACGGAGCCTCGGTACTCGATCTTGCAGGCTGAAGATAACAATTTTATATTACAGACTTCTAGGCGATAGAACATTCTGCTAAAATCGGATCTATTGTAAAAATCACTAACATTTGTTTTTATGAAACTATATTACACTTTTACATAATAATTTTGCAGCATACAAATATTTCAGGTATAGTTACAAAGTTCATTTTCCAAAGCTATGATATAGTTTAGTTCATTCCCAAGGAAGACGTTAAAGCCTATACTGCCATCTAGTGAAGCTTTGCTTTACTGTAGTGCACAGTTTAGTAGCAGATCGTCAAACTCCGTTGGAGGTTCATGCTACCTAGGGCGATTTCCTTTAACTAACGATTCCACCGGTAATGTTGCGAGCCGCTATTTCGACCCAGTTAGGCTACATCCCCTTCCTTCTGCCCTCGTTTTCATCACCAGGAACAAAATGAACTTCTTTAGCAACATCTCGTGTTCTCCTGAATATGTGTAGTACACACTGGCGTATTACCTCATCACTGCACTTTCCAACATCTATCTCGCCCGCTCATCAAGTTACCTTCTACAGATGAATACCACAACACTAGCTTCTAGCTTGTATAGCGAAATCCTCTGTGCAGATTGACTTCACTCAAGAAGACTATCCGCTTCAAAAATTACAATCGGATGTGTGCATCAGTAAGTTAATAATATAACCAGGGCCTCCAGGGTGAATATATCAATAACATTTTGGATACTTCTAAGCGATAGAACATTCTGCTAAAATCGGATCTACTGTAAAAAAAATAGTCTCTAACATTTGTTTTTATGAAAGTGCATTTACTTTTACATAATAATATTGCAGCATACAAATACATAATTTTAAAATTGATTCTCCGAAGCTTTAATTTGGTTTAGTTCGTTCTCAAGGAAGATAATAAAGCTTATACTGCCATCTAGCGCATAGATTTAGTACCAGATCAAGTCACCTAGGGCCAGGCTGTAACATATGAGATAGGAACTTCCATTGCCGCATAAAGGTTTGCGAAACATGCGGCGGCGAAAGGTACATTTCGAGCGCTGCATGTACTCCAACAACCTGATTTGAATTATATTCAATGCCGCCAATATAATTATTTTGGCTGCCGTGTTGCGAATTATATTCAATGCCGCCAATATAATTATTTTGGCTGCCGTGTTGCAGACTAATATAAGAAATGACTTCTGTTCAGTCCACAATTTAATAGCTATTG
>CM060955.1:105095422-105180422 GCA_030765055.1 Mantis religiosa | reverse complement strand
CATTTGCCGTCTCTTTGTATAAACTATCGTTAACTGCTTATGTAAGCCATGAAATACTATCGGCCATCTGGCATCTTTTGCGCCGAAACCTTTATGCCCGTTACCGCGACACTATCGTAAATTCAGCTCAAATAAGGTACAAAATAGGCCAATAATATTACGGAAATTACTTCATAAGTAGTAAAATAATGCAATAGCTATTAAATTTTGAACTTAACAGAAGTTATTTTTTCTATTAGTCTGCAACACGGCAGCCAAAATAATTATATTGGCGGCATTGAATATAATTCAAATCAGGTTGTTAGAGTACATGCAGCGCTCGAAATGTACGTTTCGCCGCCGCCTGTTTCGCGAACCTTTATGCGGCAATGGAAGTTCCTATCTCATATGTTACAGCCTGGCCCTAGGCGACATGATCTGTTACTAAATCTATGCGCTAGGTGGCAGTATAAGCTTTATGATCTTCCTTGAGAACGAACTAAATTATATTCAAGCTTCGGAGAATCAATTTTAGAATTATGTATTTGTATGCTGCAAAATTATTATATAAAAGTATAATACACTTTCATAAAAACAAATGCTGGAGAATTTTTTTTACAATGGATCTGATTTTAGCAGAATGTTCTATCGCCTAGAAGTATCCAAAATGTTATTGATATATTCACCCTGGAAGCCTTGGCTGTGTGATATTGATTTCCTGATTGTAATTTTTGAAGCGGATAGTCTTCTTAAGTGAAGTCAATCTGCACAGAGGTTTTCTATATCCAAGCTAAAGGCGAGTGTTGTTGTATTCATCTGTAGAAGGTAACTTGATGAGCGGGCGAGATACATGTTGAGAGGGTGCAGTGATGAGGTAATACGCCAGTGTGTACTAGACATATTCAGGAGAACACGAGATGTAGCTAAAGAAGTTCCATTTGTTCCTGGAGGTGAAAACGAATCCAGAAGGAAGGGAATATAGCCTAACTGGGTCGAAATAGCAGCTCGCAACATTACCGGCGGAATGGTTAGTTAAAGGAAATCGCCCTAGGTGGCATGAACCTCCAACGGAGTTTGACGATCTGCTACTAAACCGCTGTTCGCTACAGTAAAGCAAAGCTTCACTAGATGGCAGGATAGGCTTTAACGTCTTCCTTGGGAATGAACTAAACTATATAATAGCTTTGGAAAATGAACTTTGTAACTCTCTGGTAATCCCGGTTATGCTGTATGCCTGTGAGATCTGGGGCATGGCCGCAGACAGCGTGCTAGCATGGCTCCAACGTGCACAGAATAGAGGACTCAGGTCTATATATTCTGTGGGTCCTTATTTTCCTACCAGGTTGCTACACGAGGCCTCGAGTCTCCCATACGTGGAGGATGAAATCAGGCGCCGGGCATCAAAATTTTACGCAAGTTTACCATCTCATAGAAGCGCCCTTGTCAGATCCCTGGGAGATTATGACCCCACTAGACGTCGCTCTAGTCAGCACCGGTTACCCCGCATGGCTTGCGGGCATCCGAGATAACCAAGGAGCTAATCCGAACAGCAGCTAAAGCTGAGCTCCACATAATTCTTCCAAGCTGCTTGGCATCAAAATTATAAACCCAAAATTTAAATAAATAAAACACCAGGGTGCAAGGTGTTGCATCCTGTCCTTCAACCCCCAGGTACTACTAGTAATCTCAGAAAAATTCATCATCCTGAAAATCAACATTTCACCCTACAACATCCCGATATTTACCTTACCTGCGGTAAAACCCTTAAAAATGGGTGGGCACCAGCAAAAACCTTCTGGCTTTATACAGCCAGCCAGCACCACATGGCAACTTTGTAACTATACTTGAAATATTTGTATGCTGCAAAATTATAATGTAAAAGTATAATATAGTTTCATAAAAACAAATGTTAGAGATTTTTACAATAGATCCGATTTTAGCAGAATGTTCTATCACTTAGAAGTCTGCAATATAAAATTGATATCTTCAGCCTGCAAGATCGCGCATAACACGCGCACTGGGCAGAAGCGTCAGCAACTCTCCTCCCTCCATGGACCACCCTCCATGCCTTACACCTCTGCCTGAATCTGACTACTCAGATGCAGATGATTTTGACGTGGTCGAGGGACGCAGGCGGAAGCGGGCGTCAGCCGACCTGCAGCAGCCACCACCACCACCACCACCACCACCACCACCACCACCACCACCACCCAAAGGGGGGCCAAAAATGCCACCTATTGTGGCGGACACATTCAAAAACCACGTGTCCATTATGCGCCTTCTAGCCTCTCGCCTTAAGCACCGCTTCGAGGCCAGGAGGAAGCCTAGAAAGGTCGAAATATGCACCAGCTCCCTGGAAGACTTGGAGACGGCGAAAACCGTACTGAGGGAGCAAAACATCGACTTCTATAGTTATTCCGCCCAGCGCCCACCTGTTGAGCGCAGAATCATAAGGGGGCTAGACTCCGACTGTACCCCTGACGAGGTCAGGGCAGCACTAAAGGAGGAGCATAACATCGAGGTCCACTCGGTCGCGCAACTGCGCAAGACCGTCCGGTCGGACAGTGGGCCGGTTAAAGTGCCTATGCCGCTTTTCTTGGTCCTTGTGGACAAAGTGCGTGACGCTGATATTCAGCCGATCGATACTGTTCGCAGGCTGATTTTTACCGTCGTGAAAGTCGAGCGCTTTCACGGCAAAGAAGGACCGGTGCAGTGCCATCGATGTATGGGCTTCCACCAGTCCAGCGCAATGTGCGAGCGCAAGCTTGCGTGCTTGAGGTGTGCGGAGCCGCATATGTTGAGGGACTGCCCCAAGCCTCCTGAAGAACGTCAGTGTGCGAACTGTAAAGAACCGCACGCCAGCGTCTACAAGGACTGCCAAACGCGGCAACGCATCATTGAGAGCCGCCGCCAGGGGCATCCTGAGCCGGCCGCTGTTCGCCCGGGGCTGTCTTTCGCGGCCGCCCTCAAGAAGGCCGAGACAACGCTGCAGCAAGCGGAAGCGAATGATTTTAGACAGTTGACTGGGTGTATTAGTTTTTGTTTGTACTTGTAGTTTTAAATTTAAAATATATGTAATATGTAAGTCCATGTAAGTTAAGTAATATGCAGTTTAAATTACTGAAAAAATAGCGGTGAATTTTCAGATATACCAAAATTAGCATCATCTGTGTTTACGTATAGTCTAGGTGGCTTAAATTAAAATATTTTCATCGAGATGCTTGATATGAATTTTATAAACTTTTTCTTTAAATTGCAATGATAAGTATTTTGAAGAATTAAGTTCTCTTAACCTTACTTATCAGTGTATATCGACATCATTGATCAAGAATGTCACAGCTTTTAACAGCAATTAAAAGTATGATCTGAGATTCCATAAACCTAATTTGTTCTATATTGTTTAATGCAGTAGTCACTATGCAATATTTTTGTACACACTACACTTAATTATTTACCTGAATAACCATCTTAGAAGAGATCTGATGGGATTAGAATTTATTTGAAAAAGCTTTACAAGTTTTTAGTGTAATTGTGCATTGCAAGAAATGATTAAAATGTCATTGTGTCATCATCATTATATGCCACTTTTAATTTTATTTCTAATATTCCAGTTATTCTTAAAACATGCACAATGTCAGCTAGCTAGGACCTAAACACAGTGTGGCTTCACAAAGCTTCACAATAGTAAAGCTTCACAATAAATAATAGGTTATTAATCCTCTTCCTTGTTAACACACACACACACACACACACACACACACACACACACACACACACACACACACACACACACACACACACACACACACACACACACACACACACATACATGGGTTCAGAAAAATAACAAGTTAAAGTGATATTTGCACAGCATTTATGTATTCTGTGGTACATCTGTTCTCAACATGTACTTGCGACAATTTATGAGTAATATTGGTACACAATTTCTGTAATGCTAACCATTTTAAGGGTAATATAACGTTTCTAGCGTGACCCACAGAAATGTTACATGTCACATGAAACTACACTGTTAAACATCCTCTCATTGTTCTAAGTTGGAATGAAAATCTCAATCTTTGGCATGGGAAAAAGATGTTTAACCTAATATATGAGCCATTCGTTACATGCAGCGATGTGAAGCCCCATAATAATTTTGAAAAGTAGATAAAACTGCACATTATTTTGCTATTTAATGCACTTCTTGTTTCTTTGTAGTCAACACATAAGGGAATTATGGACTGTCTAAAGAAATAATGGTTAGATGTGTGAGGAAATAAATTACATTACTAAATTATTTTTTATTAACTACTCAAACACACAGTTCCATCACTTTCACTTCTTAACTAAAACTACAAACAGCATAACATAGTGTAATCTTTCATTGCGTTATTTATTTGACACACATTCAGTTGTATGTCATGGACTGAGAGGTTTACACTATGCAGAGGGCTCCATTTGCCATCTTAGTCATAAAGTACATTGCTTAAAGTCTTATCAAGTTAAAGCAAGCCATTTAACCAAACAATTGCTCTGCACATTAAGCAAATTATACTTCACAGTCAGATAACTACATGAAATAATCTCTTATTGGAAGATACACTGTGCATTAAATTTTATTTTTAAAACTGCCATTTTCTTCTTCAGCATTCATTACTGTGCATATGCATGCCATTGAAACAATTAAAAATTCAACGCTGTAATATTCTTGTGTTGTGAAGACAGAGTTAAGCTTAGGACAATTTTAAATGAATGATACAGCTTAATGTAATTATTATTTTTCATAATTTATTCTGCACTTGTGAATGTTAATTCAACCAAAGTGATTAGAAGTATATAAAATAGTGCCGTTTATGAAATTTGTCACCATTTGCTAATGCTGACTTCTGTACTAATTTGACATTATTAATCTTATATGAATCGATCACAAATTTCAGGTTTTTCTCTGAATATAATTTAGTATACTTGTGCTGAAAATAATGTATGTACTATTGAGCTTTTAAAATTCTTATTAAATATAACCATTAACAGAGCTGCTTTGTTATCATTTTAAAGAAATAGTGCTATTTTTTTGTACATAGTTGTTGTTATCATTTCAAATTTATATACATATTTCTTTAGGTTTTTTTTTTTTCTCACTGTTATTCCACGGAATTTTTCAACATTCTGTGTACAAAGAAATTGCATTACATATAACGTTATGGTATCCTTACCTGTTTTCCTGTATCTACAGAATCATTATTTTAGTGTTAAGTTATCTTTATTTAAGTATTACACTAAGAAGCTTCAGGGAAAGGGGATACAGATTTCTTGTATAATCTCAACAGCATCTTAAGTGATCTCACTCTCTCGTTTTTAAAATTTTAATTGTTTTTAAAGACAAAATTATCAATTTGCAACAGGAATAAAGATATAATGCTTTGTGGAAGTCAATTATTCGTATTTAACAGGAAAAGTTCAAGTGGATTCTTCCAATTTTTTTAGAAATTGGACAACTTCTTTGGAAGTCACATTTCGCACACTGATGAATGGTTTATCGCACATTTCATCAGCGTATTTGACGCGTATTATCCTAAAATGAAATAGCTGATAAGTGCCGTAAACTATTCATGTGTGACGAGAAGTGATTTCGAAAGTAGTTGGATTATATCATTCGGGGAAAACGTGAGCCGAAGGGAAGGGGAAGTAAATGCACCATAGCTCGGTCGCAATAGAAGCTTACTACATTACCGGCTTTACCAGCCGTAGTTGCCAAGGTCGCCGGAGTCTAAAGAATTAAGAAAGAGCGCCCTATGCTTCTTCAGTTTTTAACATGGAGTTGAGCATCTGGTGTTAATCTCTGATACTACTGCAGTAGTTTTGCAATATTTCAATTTCCTGTGATACTGCTGCAACAGCCCCTTCAACATCAAGACATCATTTCCCATGTTGTACCCATGTATCTCAGCTTGTGCTCAACTGCAGCCAATTTCAGAAACAAAGATAGCCAAGTTGTTTAAGCCAACCTTTACCTGCTTCAGTTCTAAATATAATATAAAAATTACTTCCCTGCCAAGCAATTATATTCAAAATTAAAACCAATTAAATTACCAGACTGTCTGAGCGGTATTGTTGTTCACCTATGATGAATAAATTATAGTACTTGAAGATTTTGGCCCCACATGCACTGTTTTTGGAATTATTTCTCATAATATATGATGAAAACTTTCATTTGGCTATTGGGTTCGACCACGTAAGCACTTTCTCGGTAATTCGTCTTGAACAAATTGTCCTAAATACTGGTTTAATTGCCAAAAGAAGCTTTTCTGGAAGAGAGTGTTTATGTTTCTAAGTGGGTTAGTTCAGAAACTTCAAACTTTGGAAGTATACAAAAGATCAGAAAGTGGCCGGGGCTTTGCGACGCCATCTTCAAATTGATGGATTAAAGGACTTTAATACCAGCTGATGCTCTATGTCATATATATCATTTAAAAACTGAAGAGTTATGTAATTTTTTAACACTAAAAACAAAAAATTGATTTTTTGAAGCCCATCAACCTCCCAGTGCCCTTAAAGCTGTATCATTCATTTAAAATTGACGTAAGCTTAAGTTTATCTTTGCAACACAACAACATTACTGCGTTGAATATGTAAATCCTTCAATATGAATGCTGAAAGAAAGAACAATATGCAGTTTTAAAAATAAAATTTAATGCCCAGTGTATCTTCCAATGTGACATTTCACGTATTTATCTAACTATGAAGTATAATTTGTTGAATTTGCACAGCAACTGTTTGGGTAAATATCTTACTTTAACTTGGTATGAGCTTAAACAATGTACTTTATGACTAAGATGGCCATGACATACAACTGAATGTGTGTCAATCAAAGATTACACTCTGAACTGTTAATGCTGTTTGTAGTTTTAGTTATGCAGTGAAAGTGATGGAACTGTGTGTTTGAGTAGTTCATAGAAAATAATTTAGTAGAGTAATTTAATTGCTCACATCTAACCACTGTTTTTTTGACAGTCCATAATTCCCTTATGTGTTCACTACAAAGAAACAAGTGAGTGAGTGGTGTTTTAGGACCCGTCGACAACAAGGTCATTTGAGAACAGTGGCTAATACCACTTTCGTCAGGCCCCAGACGCTGCACAACAAGGCACTTCGTATCATGTACAATACAGACTGAAGATTTCCTGCTCATATCCTACATGAGCACTCCCAGATCCCGTACATTGTCGATGTCATCCGCGAGAGGGCACGATCAATGTACGACAAAATCCAAAATCACCCCAAACCTTTAGTGAACTCCCTGGGCAGGTGTGACCAGAGATATCAAAGACGCTTGCCATCCTTCAGACTACCAAGAGACGTCTTGGGGCACCTTGATTAACCCAAAAGAAACCCCAGATGTCTCTAGGACCAATTTTTACGCCTGATGGATCAAGCAATATACAACCCGTTACCAAAATGGAGCAAACACTTAAATCGTGTCTCCCAAAACGGGGGAACGCTTAAGTGCAGCTGCCTCTGAGAATTAAACAAGGGCTACCCATTCCAAATTCCCAAAAAATCAAACACCCCAGCAGAACATGAAACCAAATACTAGCTCATTTCGCAGCTTAAGCCACAAAGCGGCTAGGTACTGTGGCAGAAGACACCCGGACGGGGAAAAAGAAAAATAGCCCAGCCCGACAAAGAAACAAGAAGTGCATTATATAACAAAATAATGTGCAGTTTTATCTACTTTTCAAAATTATTATGTGGATTCGCATCACTGCATGTAACGGATACCTCATATATTAGGTTAAGCACCTTTTTTCCATGCCAAAGACTGAGATTTTCATTCCAACTTAGAACAATTAGAGGCTGCTTAACAATAGAGTTTCATGTCACATGTAATGAACTGGAGATGTCAGTTAGATGGTTAGAAAGAATGTATGAAGCGATCGTTGAAGCCAGAACAATGTATGGGGGACATCAATGATAGGAACACAATTAGACCAGATGTATGGATTGATTTGTAAAGAACTAGTAGGTCTGCCAAGAGAGGTGGCATTACTAGAGCTGAGTAACACAAAAAGGGGAATAATAATAGAGAGAATACTGAACTTCTGGTATATGTGTATTAAAGGGCAGAAAGGTATTGAACCTATGCATGAAGCAACAGAAGAGCATTAAAATACAAACAGTTGATGGTCGGAATTGGAAAGAATGATATTGAAGATAGACATGGGAGATTCATGGAGAGCAGAGGAGACAAATTATAGCAGTTTTTGGAAGGAAGTGAGAACCAGAGTACAAGACATAGATAGGCAAGAGATATGGGAAAGTATAGAAGAAAATAAATCCTTGAAATTCTATAAGCAATTAAAGACAGACTGGGGCAGAGTAAAATATATAGATCAATGTGACAAAACCGGAAGAGAAGGCCGAGCATGGATGAGAGTAGGAATAATATATATAAAAGGGTTGAGGAGTAATGAGGTAGGGATATGTGAATTTTGTGGAGATGAAGAGACCACTGTTCATTACCTGATAGAAAGTAAGGAGTTAACAAATTACAGGAGAAACATATAGGATAAGAAATGGGACAGTGTAAGTAAAGAGATATTGGCGCTACGCATGCTAACAGGGATGGGAGAAAAGAAAAATAGATGTATAGAAGATTTCTTATATAGGAAAAGAGAAACTGGATTAGGATAAAAGAAGCGAAGGTCAAGAAATACTGACACCAAGCTGCTCAGGAAAACCAATGGCTTATAGCCAGGGGACCTGAGTTAGTGAGTAAATCTTAAGTCAGCAATTTTATGTATCTATTTGTACAGGAGGTATAATACAGCATGTTCTATGTTAAATTGTATTGTACTGAATTTGTAATGGATACTGTTCAAATAAATAACATGTAACACTTCTGTGGGTCACGCTAGTAAAGTTATATCACCCTTAAAATTATTAGCATTACAGAAATTGTGTGCCAATATTACTCATAAATGGTGGCAAGTGCATGTTGAGAACAGATGTACCACAGAACAATACATCAATGCTGTGCAAATATCACTTTAACTTGTTATTTTTCTAAATCCATTTGTCCAAATTGTGTGCCAATATTACTCATAAATGGTGGCAAGTATATGTTGAGAACAGATGTACCACAGAATAATACATCAATGCTGTACAAATATCACTTTAACTTGTTATTCTTCTAAATCCATTTGTCCAAATTGTGTGCCAATATTACACATAAATGGTGACAAGTATATGTTGAGAACAGATGTACCACAGAACAATACATCAATGCTGTGCAAATATCACTTTAACTTGTTATTTTTCTAAATCCATTTGTCCAAATTGTGTGCCAATATTACACATAAATGGTGGCAAGTATATGTTGAGAACAGATGTACCACAGAACAATACATCAATGCTGTACAAATATCACTTTAACTTGTTATTTTTCTAAATCCATTTGTCCAAATTGTGTCCCAATATTACTCATAAATGGTGGCAAGTGCATGTTGAGAACAGATGTACCACAGAACAATACATCAATGCTGTGCAAATATCACTTTAACTTGTTATTTTTCTAAATCCATTTGTCCAAATTGTGTGCCAATATTACTCATAAATGGTGGCAAGTATATGTTGAGAACAGATGTACCACAGAACAATACATCAATGCTGTACAAATATCACTTTAACTTGTTATTTTTCTAAATCCATTTGTCCAAATTGTGTGCCAATATTACACATAAATGGTGACAAGTATATGTTGAGAACAGATGTACCACAGAACAATACATCAATGCTGTGCAAATATCACTTTAACTTGTTATTTTTCTAAATCCATTTGTCCAAATTGTGTGCCAATATTACACATAAATGGTGGCAAGTATATGTTGAGAACAGATGTACCACAGAACAATACATCAATGCTGTACAAATATCACTTTAACTTGTTATTTTTCTAAATCCATTTGTCCAAATTGTGTGCCAATATTACACATAAATGGTGGCAAGTATATGTTGAGAACAGATGTACCACAGAACAATACATCAGTGCTGTACAAATATCACTTTAACTTGTTATTTTTCTAAATCCATTTGTCCAAATTGTGTGCCAATATTACACATAAATGGTGGCAAGTACATGTTGAGAACAGATGTACCACAGAACAATACATCAATGCTGTGCAAATATCACTTTAACTTGTTATTTTTCTGAAACCATTTGTCCAAATTGTCTGCCAATATTACTCATAAATGATGGCAAGTACATGTTGAGAACAGATGTACCACAGAACAATACATCAATGCTGTGCAAATATCACTTTAACTTGTTATTTTTCTGAAACCATTTGTCCAAATTGTGTGCCAATATTACTCATAAATGGTGGCAAGTATATGTTGAGAACAGATGTACCACAGAACAATACATCAATGCTGTACAAATATCACTTTAACTTGTTATTTTTCTAAATCCATTTGTCCAAATTGTGTGCCAATATTACACATAAATGGTGGCAAGTATATGTTGAGAACAGATGTACCACAGAACAATACATCAATGCTGTACAAATATCACTTTAACTTGTTATTTTTCTAAATCCATTTGTCCAAATTGTGTGCCAATATTACACATAAATGGTGACAAGTATATGTTGAGAACAGATGTACCACAGAACAATACATCAATGCTGTGCAAATATCACTTTAACTTGTTACTTTTCTAAATCCATTTGTCCAAATTGTGTGCCAATATTACACATAAATGGTGGCAAGTATATGTTGAGAACAGATGTACCACAGAACAATACATCAATGCTGTACAAATATCACTTTAACTTGTTATTTTTCTAAATCCATTTGTCCAAATTGTGTGCCAATATTACACATAAATGGTGGCAAGTATATGTTGAGAACAGATGTACCACAGAACAATACATCAGTGCTGTACAAATATCACTTTAACTTGTTATTTTTCTAAATCCATTTGTCCAAATTGTGTGCCAATGTTACACATAAATGGTGGCAAGTACATGTTGAGAACAGATGTACCACAGAACAATACATCAATGCTGTGCAAATATCACTTTAACTTGTTATTTTTCTAAATCCATTTGTCCAAATTGTGTGCCAATATTACTCATAAATGGTGGCAAGTATATGTTGAGAACAGATGTACCACAGAACAATACATCAATGCTGTACAAATATCACTTTAACTTGTTATTTTTCTAAATCCATTTGTCCAAATTGTGTGCCAATATTACACATAAATGGTGGCAAGTATATGTTGAGAACAGATGTACCACAGAACAATACATCAATGCTGTACAAATATCACTTTAACTTGTTATTTTTCTAAATCCATTTGTCCAAATTGTGTGCCAATATTACACATAAATGGTGGCAAGTATATGTTGAGAACAGATGTACCACAGAACAATACATCAATTCTGTGCAAATATCACTTTAACTTGTTATTTTTCTAAATCCATTTGTCCAAACTGTGTGCCAATATTACTCATAAATGGTGGCAAGTGCATGATGAGAACAGATGTACCACAGAACAATACATCAATGCTGTGCAAATATCACTTTAACTTGTTATTTTTCTAAATCCATTTGTCCAAATTGTGTGCCAATATTACTCATAAATGGTGGCAAGTGCATGATGAGAACAGATGTACCACAGAACAATACATCAATGCTGTACAAATATCACTTTAACTTGTTATTTTTCTAAATCCATTTGTCCAAATTGTGTGCCAATATTACACATAAATGGTGGCAAGTATATGTTGAGAACAGATGTACCACAGAACAATACATCAATGCTGTGCAAATATCACTTTAACTTGTTATTTTTCTAAATCCATTTGTCCAAATTGTGTGCCAATATTACTCATAAATGGTGGCAAGTGCATGATGAGAACAGATGTACCACAGAACAATACATCAATGCTGTACAAATATCACTTTAACTTGTTATTTTTCTAAATCCATTTGTCCAAATTGTGTGCCAGTATTACACATAAATGGTGGCAAGTATATGTTGAGAACAGATGTACCACAGAACAATACATCATTGCTGTGCAAATATCACTTTAACTTGTTATTTTTCTAAATCCATTTGTCCAAATTGTGTGCCAATATTACTCATAAATGGTGGCAAGTATATGTTGAGAACAGATGTACCACAGAACAATACATCAATGCTGTGCAAATATCACTTTAACTTGTTATTTTTCTAAATCCATTTGTCCAAATTGTGTGCCAATATTACTCATAAATGGTGGCAAGTGCATGTTGAGAACAGATGTACAACAGAACAATACATCAATGCTGTGCAAACATCATTTTAACTTGTTATTTTTCTAAATCCATTTGTCCAAACTGTGTGCCAATATTACTCATAAATGGTAGCAAGTGCATGTTGAGAACAGATGTACAACAGAACAATACATCAATGCTGTGCAAATATCACTTTAACTTCTTATTTTTCTAAAACCAGTTGTCCAAATTGTGTGCCAATATTACTCATAAATGGTGGCAAGTGCATGTTGAGAACAGATGTACAACAGAACAATACATCAATGCTGTACAAATATCATTTTAACTTGTTATTTTTCTAAATCCATTTGTCCAAATTGTGTGCCAATATTACTCATAAATGGTAGCAAGTGCATGTTGAGAACAGATGTACAACACAACAATACATCAATGCTGTGCAAATATCATTTTAACTTCTTATTTTTCTAAAACCAGTTGTCCAAATTGTGTGCCAATATTACTCATAAATGGTGGCAAGTGCATGTTGAGAACAGATGTACCACAGAATAATACATCAATGCTGTGCAAATATCACTTTAACTTGTTATTTTTCTAAAAACAGTTGTCCAAATTGTGTGGCAATATATGAGGTGCTCAACACTATGTACCTTTAACGGTAACCCTATATTGCAGAAGACTGTTAGGCCTCGACACTATGTCTGTGTTAACAAGGAAGAGGATTAATAACCTATTATTTATTGTGAAGCTTTACTAATTTGAGATCAAGCCACACTGTCTTTAGGTCCTAGCTGCAGCTGACATTGTGCATGTTTTAAGAATAAATTGAATACTAGAAATAAAAGTAAAAGTGCCATATAATGATGATGACACACTGACATTTTAACCATTTCTTGCAATGCACATTTACTTGTGAAGCTTTTTCAAATCAATTTGAATCCCACCAGATCTCTTCTAACATGTTTATTCAAGTACATAACTTGGTGTAGTGTGTACAATAATATTACATAGTGACTGCTGCATTAAACAATATAGAACAAATTAGGTTTATGGAATCTCAGATGATACTTTTAATTGCTGTTAAAAGCTGTGACACCTTTGATCAATGATGTAGATATACACAGATGAGTAAGGTTAACAGAACTTAATTCTTCAAAATACTTATCATTGCAATTTAAAGAAAAAGTTTATAAAATTTATATCAAGCATCTCGCCCAAAGATTTTAATTTAAGCCACCCAGATTATACGTAAACACAGATGTTGCCAATTATAAACAAAGAAATTTTACAGAAATGAAAGAGAATTGAGGCTGGCCCCGTAGAGCACCTGCCTGCCGTGCTAGGAGTCCCGGGGTGGGGGTAGGGATTTTTCTCCCTCCAAGATAATTCCTGTTCTTCCCCAGAGTCTGGAGGTATCAATGAGAGTGTGAATATGGGTGTGATCTAATGATTAAAAAAAAAAACTAACGTTTACGAGTTAACACCTTAAACGTGTTCCAAAGGAGAACGGCCGCCGATATGACCATTGGAGTTAAAGGCAGGGTATAAATGGAACAAATAAAGAAAACAAAATGAATTCGGTACAAATCCACAGCCACCTCAAATATTGACTCAAATGTTTTGAATTTAAAACTACTAACACAAAAACTAATATTCCCAATCAAGTGTCTAAAATAACTTTACTCTTCCATGTTGGTCACAGTATTCCTCAAAGATTTGTTAAATTTTCCACTGATATGAAATGAAATGAAACTCAAACTAAAGAAATATTTGACATGTCACATTAAATTGCTGTATACGCGGGAAAAAAAGCTTTGCGCTACATTACTAATGTTCCTGAAGATCACTGGACATAACCAAAACAAGAAACATACACAATACCCAATAATCCTGCACTCTCGATTTCTGCCATCGTATTCCTGGTAGCTTGAGATGACCACCGAAAGAGAAAAACACAGAAAACCTCATTATTCCAATAATAAAGTAACAAGGTTAATGAAACTACTGCTTTTGTATGTAAAACACCCTTTTTCCATTATAAAGGACTACATTAATCTAAACAATTTAACTATACATAAATATGCTTGTAGGCACAATTCTGGTTGTGTCATGATATTAATTTTCGGTATTTAGCTACATGCTAAATCTTACTTACCAGTAGGTCTTTATGGAAATCCATTCTCTTTCTTCTTGCTGCCCATATGTCCTCCCAGGCCTTTGAAATCTTAACAATTTCACAAATCGATGATAATTTTATTCAGACTTAATTTTGCTTGGCTTAGATTCCGTTAAAGTTTCAAAATTTCGTTCAAATATTTACAAGCTAGCCAACAGTCTTGAATATGAATAGTCTTATGCATATTGTGACTTTGTGTTTTCATAGCAATACACTGTTCAATTCTCACGTAACTACATTACATCACATATACAACCAGCTCTTGTTACACAACCGACTCTCAGCTGTTTTCTGCTTACTCCCAACTACTCTGTTTCAACTCGTTTTATTTCTGATATATATATAAATGATCTGGAGTGTTCCTTAAAAATAGTTATCCAACATTATTTGCTGATGATACAAACTTATATATTTCTGGTTACAACTTGAGGTCCTTAAAATTTAAGATAGAACAGACAATGTCTGAATTGCTAAACTGGATCAACATTAATAGATTATTAATAAATACAGAAAAATCAACAGCAATAGCTTTTCATCATAAAAAAAATACACTTGCCAGTCATCCCTTTATAGAGTTTCAGGGCAAATATATCTCATAGACAGATAGTACAAAATTTCTAGAGGTATGGGTGTATAATAATTTAAAATGGTCAGCTCACATTCAAAAACTATCTCAAAAACTGAGTAAAATAACTTATGCCATCACAGTCATTTCAAAAATCATGGACTTGAGGTCGGTCATATCTTTATATCATGCATATTTTCAATCTGTTTTTAGCTTTGGAATATTATTTTGGTGTAATTCAACAGGAGCAAAATCTATTTTTAAATGCAAAAACGGGCAATTAGGATAATACTATGTACATGTTAATAAAAGAACCAGTGTCGGCTTCTATTTAAGGAATTAAATATATTGCCCCTCCCCTGTATTTACATATATGAAACATTATGCTACATAAAAAATAATCTCAGTATGTACACAACAAACTCACAGATACATTCTCATGACACCAGAAGAAAAGATAACCTTCATGTAATCACACATAGCACTAGTTCTTTTGAAAAAAGTTTTGTATATACTGGCCTCCAGCTTTATAATAAATTACCCAAATATCTGAAGCGAATACCTGCACTGCATCGATTTAGAATTTGTCTCAAAAACTTCTTTCACTCCATTGTTTTTATAGCATAAAAGAATATTATGAATACTTTGACCATTAATTTTGTTAATGTTAATGATGTTAATGTTTTATAGTATAGGTGAATTGTTTGAATATGTTAACTACAAGTGAAATATTATTATTAATTATTTATTATTATTAATATTATTATTATTATTATTATCATTATCATTATCATTATTATTATTATTATCATTATCATTATCATTATCATTATCATTATCACTATCACTATCACTATCACTATCACTATCACTATCACTATCACTATCACTATCACTATCACTATCACTATCACTATCACTATCACTATCACTATCACTATCACTATCACTATCACTATCACTATCACTATCACTATCACTATCACTATCACTATCACTATCACTATCACTATCACTATCACTATCACTATCACTATCACTATCACTATCACTATCACTATCACTATCACTATCACTATCACTATCACTATCACTATCACTATCACTATCACTATCACTATCACTATCACTATCACTATCACTATCACTATCACTATCACTATCACTATCACTATCACTATCACTATCACTATCACTATCACTATCACTATCACTATCACTATCACTATCACTATCACTATCACTATCACTATCACTATCACTATCACTATCACTATCACTATCACTATCACTATCACTATCACTATCACTATCATTATCATTATCATTATCATTATCATTATTATGTACATACAGTTGAATTTTCATTCCAAACTTGTGTTGTATATATGTATATTGTAAAATTTTTCGTTATAAATACTTGACGTGTCCTATATCATGTAATATGATCAATAGGATGAATAAAAACTAACTAATTCTAGAGATTTCCGGAACAATAAAGAGCCCGAAATAATCCAGATGTTACCAGAAATTTCCATTTTTCTCAGTTCCATGTGTCTTTTATCTAAGCGGTCTTCATTTGCCGTCTCTTTGTATAGACTATCGTTAACTGCTTATGTAAGCCATGAAATACTATCGGCCGTCTGGCATCTTTTGCGCCGAAACCTTTATGCCCGTTTCCGCGACACTATCATAAATTCAGCTCAAATAAGGTACAAAATAGGCCAATAATATTACGGAAATTACTTCATAAGTAGTAAAATAATGCAATAGCTATTAAATTTTGAACTTAACAGAAGTTATTTTTTCTATTAGTCTGCAACACGGCAGCCAAAATAATTATATTGGCGGCATTGAATATAATTCAAATCAGGTTGTTAGAGTACATGCAGCGCTCGAAATGTACGTTTCGCCGCCGCCTGTTTCGCGAACCTTTATGCGGCAATGGAAGTTCCTATCTCATATGTTACAGCCTGGCCCTAGGCGACATGATCTGTTACTAAATCTATGCGCTAGGTGGCAGTATAAGCTTTATGATCTTCCTTGAGAACGTACTAAATTATATTCAAGCTTCGGAGAATCAATTTTAGAATTATGTATTTGTATGCTGCAAAATTATTATATAAAAGTATA
This sequence comes from Mantis religiosa, assembly GCA_030765055.1. Lineage (NCBI taxonomy): Eukaryota > Metazoa > Arthropoda > Insecta > Mantodea > Mantidae > Mantis > Mantis religiosa. The sequence goes on along the minus strand of CM060955.1, from coordinate 105,163,293 downwards.
ATACACTTTCATAAAAACAAATGCTGGAGAATTTTTTTTACAATGGATCCGATTTTAGCAGAATGTTCTATCGCCTAGAAGTATCCAAAATGTTATTGATATATTCACCCTGGAAGCCTTGGCTATGTGATATTGATTTCCTGATTGTAATTTTTGAAGCGGATAGTCTTCTTGAGTGAAGTCAATCTGCACAGAGGTTTTCTATATCCAAGCTAAAGGCGAGTGTTGTTGTATTCATCTGTAGAAGGTAACTTGATGAGCGGGCGAGATACATGTTGAGAGGGTGCAGTGATGAGGTAATACGCCAGTGTGTACTAGACATATTCAGGAGAACACGAGATGTAGCTAAAGAAGTTCCATTTGTTCCTGGAGGTGAAAACGAGTCCAGAAGGAAGGGGATATAGCCTAACTGGGTCGAAATAGTAGCTCGCAACATTACCGGCGGAATCGTTAGTTAAAGGAAATCGCCCTAGGTGGCATGAACCTCCAACGGAGTTTGACGATCTGCTACTAAACCGCTGTTCGCTACAGTAAAGCAAAGCTTCACTAGATGGCAGGATAGGCTTTAACGTCTTCCTTGGGAATGAACTAAACTATATAATAGCTTTGGAAAATGAACTTTGTAACTCTCTGGTAATCCCGGTTATGCTGTATGCCTGTGAGATCTGGGGCATGGCCGCAGACAGCGTGTTAGCATGGCTCCAACGTGCACAGAATAGAGGACTCAGGTCTAATTCTGTGGGTCCTTATTTTCCTACCAGGTTGCTACACGAGGCCTCGAGTCTCCCATACGTGGAGGATCAATCAGGCGCCGGGCATCAAAATTTTACGCAAGTTTACCATCTCATAGAAGCGCCCTTGTCAGATCCCTGGGAGATTATGACCCCACTAGACGTCGCTCTAGTCAGCACCGGTTACCCCGCATGGCTTGCGGGCATCCGAGATAACCAAGGAGCTAATCCGAACAGCAGCTAAAGCTGAGCTCCACATAATTCTTCCAAGCTGCTTGGCATCAAAATTATAAACCCAAAATTTAAATAAATAAAACACCAGGGTGCAAGGTGTTGCATCCTGTCCTTCAACCCCCAGGTACTACTAGTAATCTCAGAAAAATTCATCATCCTGAAAATCAACATTTCACCCTACAACATCCCGATATTTACCTTACCTGCGGTAAAACCCTTAAAAATGGGTGGGCACCAGCAAAAACCTTCTGGCTTTATACAGCCAGCCAGCACCACATGGCAACTTTGTAACTATACTTGAAATATTTGTATGCTGCAAAATTATAATGTAAAAGTATAATATAGTTTCATAAAAACAAATGTTAGAGATTTTTACAATAGATCCGATTTTAGCAGAATGTTCTATCACTTAGAAGTCTGCAATATAAAATTGATATCTTCAGCCTGCAAGATCGCGCATAACACGCGCACTGGGCAGAAGCGTCAGCAACTCTCCTCCCTCCATGGACCACCCTCCATGCCTTACACCTCTGCCTGAATCTGACTACTCAGATGCAGATGATTTTGACGTGGTCGAGGGACGCAGGCGGAAGCGGGCGTCAGCCGACCTGCAGCAGCCACCACCACCACCACCACCACCACCCAAAGGGGGGCCAAAAATGCCACCTATTGTGTCGGACACATTCAAAAACCACGTGTCCATTATGCGCCTTCTAGCCTCTCGCCTTAAGCACCGCTTCGAGGCCAGGAGGAAGCCTAGAAAGGTCGAAATATGCACCAGCTCCCTGGAAGACTTGGAGACGGCGAAAACCGTACTGAGGGAGCAAAACATCGACTTCTATAGTTATTCCGCCCAGCGCCCACCTGTTGAGCGCAGAATCATAAGGGGGCTAGACTCCGACTGTACCCCTGACGAGGTCAGGGCAGCACTAAAGGAGGAGCATAACATCGAGGTCCACTCGGTCGCGCAACTGCGCAAGACCGTCCGGTCGGACAGTGGGCCGGTTAAAGTGCCTTAGCCGCTTTTCTTGGTCCTTGTGGACAAAGTGCGTGACGCTGATATTCAGCCGATCGATACTGTTCGCAGGCTGATTTTTACCGTCGTGAAAGTCGAGCGCTTTCACGGCAAAGAAGGACCGGTGCAGTGCCATCGATGTATGGGCTTCCACCAGTCCAGCGCAATGTGCGAGCGCAAGCTTGCGTGCTTGAGGTGTGCGGAGCCGCATATGTTGAGGGACTGCCCCAAGCCTCCTGAAGAACGTCAGTGTGCGAACTGTAAAGAACCGCACGCCAGCGTCTACAAGGACTGCCAAACGCGGCAACGCATCATTGAGAGCCGCCGCCAGGGGCATCCTGAGCCGGCCACTGTTCGCCCGGGGCTGTCTTTCGCGGCCGCCCTCAAGAAGGCCGAGACAACGCTGCAGCAAGCGGAAGCGAATGATTTTAGACAGTTGACTGGGTGTGTTAGTTTTTGTGTTTGTACTTGTAGTTTTAAATTTAAAATATATGTAATATGTAAGTCCATGTAAGTTAAGTAATATGCAGTTTAAATTACTGAAAAAATAGCGGTGAATTTTCAGATATACCAAAATTAGCATCATCTGTGTTTACGTATAGTCTAGGTGGCTTAAATTAAAATATTTTCATCGAGATGCTTGATATGAATTTTATAAACTTTTTCTTTAAATTGCAATGATAAGTATTTTGAAGAATTAAGTTCTCTTAACCTTACTTATCAGTGTATATCGACATCATTGATCAAGAATGTCACAGCTTTTAACAGCAATTAAAAGTATGATCTGAGATTCCATAAACCTAATTTGTTCTATATTGTTTAATGCAGTAGTCACTATGCAATATTTTTGTACACACTACACTTAATTATTTACCTGAATAACCATCTTAGAAGATATCTGATGGGATTAGAATTTATTTGAAAAAGCTTTACAAGTTTTTAGTGTAATTGTGCATTGCAAGAAATGATTAAAATGTCATTGTGTCATCATCATTATATGCCACTTTTAATTTTATTTCTAATATTCCAGTTATTCTTAAAACATGCACAATGTCAGCTAGCTAGGACCTAAACACAGTGTGGCTTCACAAAGCTTCACAATAGTAAAGCTTCACAATAAATAATAGGTTATTAATCCTCTTCCTTGTTAACACACACACACACACACACACACACACACACACACACACACACACACACACACACACACACACACACACACACACACACACACACACACACACACACACACACACACACACACACACACACACACACATGGGTTCAGAAAAATAACAAGTTAAAGTGATATTTGCACAGCATTTATGTATTCTGTGGTACATCTGTTCTCAACATGTACTTGCGACAATTTATGAGTAATATTGGTACACAATTTCTGTAATGCTAACCATTTTAAGGGTAATATAACGTTTCTAGCGTGACCCACAGAAATGTTACATGTCACATGAAACTACACTGTTAAACATCCTCTCATTGTTCTAAGTTGGAATGAAAATCTCAATCTTTGGCATGGGAAAAAGATGTTTAACCTAATATATGAGCCATTCGTTACATGCAGCGATGTGAAGCCCCATAATAATTTTGAAAAGTAGATAAAACTGCACATTATTTTGCTATTTAATGCACTTCTTGTTTCTTTGTAGTCAACACATAAGGGAATTATGGACTGTCTAAAGAAATAATGGTTAGATGTGTGAGGAAATAAATTACATTACTAAATTATTTTTTATTAACTACTCAAACACACAGTTCCATCACTGTCACTTCTTAACTAAAACTACAAACAGCATAACATAGTGTAATCTTTCATTGCGTTATTTATTTGACACACATTCAGTTGTATGTCATGGACTGAGAGGTTTACACTATGCAGAGGGCTCCATTTGCCATCTTAGTCATAAAGTACATTGCTTAAAGTCTTATCAAGTTAAAGCAAGCCATTTATCCAAACAATTGCTCTGCACATTAAGCAAATTATACTTCACAGTCAGATAACTACATGAAATAATCTCTTATTGGAAGATACACTGTGCATTAAATTTTATTTTTAAAACTGCCATTTTCTTCTTCAGCATTCATTACTGTGCATATGCATGCCATTGAAACATTTAAAAATTCAACGCTGTAATATTCTTGTGTTGTGAAGACAGAGTTAAGCTTAGGACAATTTTAAATGAATGATACAGCTTAATGTAATTATTATTTTTCATAATTTATTCTGCACTTGTGAATGTTAATTCAACCAAAGTGATTAGAAGTATATAAAATAGTGCCGTTTATGAAATTTGTCACCATTTGCTAATGCTGACTTCTGTACTAATTTGACATTATTAATCTTATATGAATCGATCACAAATTTCAGGTTTTTCTCTGAATATAATTTAGTATACTTGTGCTGAAAATAATGTATGTACTATTGAGCTTTTAAAATTCTTATTAAATATAACCATTAACAGAGCTGCTTTGTTATCATTTTAAAGAAATAGTGCTATTTTTTTGTACATAGTTGTTGTTATCATTTCAAATTTATATACATATTTCTTTAGGTTTTTTTTTTTCTCACTGTTATTCCAGGGAATTTTTCAACATTCTGTGTACAAAGAAATTGCATTACATATAACGTTATGGTATCCTTACCTGTTTTCCTGTATCTACAGAATCATTATTTTAGTGTTAAGTTATCTTTATTTAAGTATTACACTAAGAAGCTTCAGGGAAAGGGGATACAGATTTCTTGTATAATCTCAACAGCATCTTAAGTGATCTCACTCTCTCGTTTTTAAAATTTTAATTGTTTTTAAAGACAAAATTATCAATTTGCAACAGGAATAAAGATATAATGCTTTGTGGAAGTCAATTATTCGTATTTAACAGGAAAATTTCAAGTGGATTCTTCCAATTTTTTTAGAAATTGGACAACTTCTTTGGAAGTCACATTTCGCACACTGATGAATGGTTTATCGCACATTTCATCAGCGTATTTGACGCGTATTATCCTAAAATGAAATAGCTGATAAGTGCCGTAAACTATTCATGTGTGACGAGAAGTGATTTCGAAAGTAGTTGGATTATATCATTCGGGGAAAACGGGAGCCGAAGGGAAGGGGAAGTAAATGCACCATAGCTCGGTCGCAATAGAAGCTTACTACATTACCGGCTCTACCAGCCGTAGTTGCCAAGGTCGCCGGAGTCTAAAGAATTAAGAAAGAGCGCCCTATGCTTCTTCAGTTTTTAACACGGAGTTGAGCATCTGGTGTTAATCTCTGATACTACTGCAGTAGTTTTGCAATATTTCAATTTCCTGTGATACTGCTGCAACAGCCCCTTCAACATCAAGACATCATTTCCCATGTTGTACCCATGTATCTCAGCTTGTGCTCAACTGCAGCCAATTTCAGAAACAAAGATAGCCAAGTTGTTTAAGCCAACCTTTACCTGCTTCAGTTCTAAATATAATATAAAAATTACTTCCCTGCCAAGCAATTATATTCAAAATTAAAACCAATTAAATTACCAGACTGTCTGAGCGGTATTGTTGTTCACCTATGATGAATAAATTATAGTACTTGAAGATTTTGGCCCCACATGCACTGTTTTTGGAATTATTTCTCATAATATATGATGAAAACTTTCATTTGGCTATTGGGTTCGACCACGTAAGCACTTTCTCAGTAATTCGTCTTGAACAAATTGTCCTAAATACTGGTTTAATTGCCAAAAGAAGCTTTTCTGGAAGAGAGTGTTTATGTTTCTAAGTGGGTTAGTTCAGAAACTTCAAACTTTGGAAGTATACAAAAGATCAGAAAGTGGCCGGGGCTTTGCGACGCCATCTTCAAATTGATGGATTAAAGGACTTTAATACCAGCTGATGCTCTATGTCATATATATCATTTAAAAACTGAAGAGTTATGTAATTTTTTAACACTAAAAACAAAAAATTGATTTTTTGAAGCCCATCAACCTCCCAGTGCCCTTAAAGCTGTATCATTCATTTAAAATTGACGTAAGCTTAAGTTTATCTTTGCAACACAACAACATTACTGCGTTGAATATGTAAATCCTTCAATATGAATGCTGAAAGAAAGAACAATATGCAGTTTTAAAAATAAAATTTAATGCCCAGTGTATCTTCCAATGTGACATTTCACGTATTTATCTAACTATGAAGTATAATTTGTTGAATTTGCACAGCAACTGTTTGGGTAAATATCTTACTTTAACTTGGTATGAGCTTAAACAATGTACTTTATGACTAAGATGGCCATGACATACAACTGAATGTGTGTCAATCAAAGATTACACTCTGAACTGTTAATGCTGTTTGTAGTTTTAGTTATGCAGTGAAAGTGATGGAACTGTGTGTTTGAGTAGTTCATAGAAAATAATTTAGTAGAGTAATTTAATTGCTCACATCTAACCACTGTTTTTTTGACAGTCCATAATTCCCTTATGTGTTCACTACAAAGAAACAAGTGAGTGAGTGGTGTTTTAGGACCCGTCGACAACAAGGTCATTTGAGAACAGTGGCTAATACCACTTTCGTCAGGCCCCAGACGCTGCACAACAAGGCACTTCGTATCATGTACAATACAGACTGAAGATTTCCTGCTCATATCCTACATGAGCACTCCCAGATCCCGTACATTGTCGATGTCATCCGCGAGAGGGCACGATCAATGTACGACAAAATCCAAAATCACCCCAAACCTTTAGTGAACTCCCTGGGCAGGTGTGACCAGAGATATCAAAGACGCTTGCCATCCTTCAGACTACCAAGAGACGTCTTAGGGCCCCTTGGTTAACCCAAGGGAAACCCCAGATGTTTCTAGGACCAATTTTTACGCCTGATGGATCAAGCAATATACAACCCGTAACCAAAATGGAGCAAACACTTAAATCGTGTCTCCCAAAATGGGCGAACGCTTAAGTGCAGCTGCCTCTGAGAATTAAACAAGGACATCCCATTCCTAATTCCCAAAAAGTCTAACACCCCAGCAGAACATGAAACCAAATACTAGCTCATTTCGCAGGTTAAGCCACAAAGCGGCTAGGTACTGCGACAGAAGACACCCGGACGGGGACAAAGAAAAATAGCCCAGCCCGACAAAGAAACAAGAAGTGCATTATATAACAAAATAATGTGCAGTTTTATCTACTTTTCAAAATTATTATGTGGCTTCGCACCACTGCATGTAACGGATGCCTCATATATTAGGTTAAGCATCTTTTTTCCATGCCAAAGACTGAGATTTTCATTCCAACTTAAAACAATGAGAGGTTGCTTAACAGTAGACTTTCATGAGACATGTAATGAACTGGAGATGTCAGTTAGATGGTTAGAAAGAATGCATAAAGCGGTCGTTGAAGCCAGAAAAATGGATGGGGGACATCAGTGATAGGAACACAATTAGACCAGATGTATGGATTGTTTTGTAAAGAACTACTAGGTCTGCCAAGAGAGGTGGCTTTACTAGAGTGGAGTAATACAAAAAGGAGGGGAATAATAATAGAGAGAATACTGAACTTCTGGTATATGTGTATTAAAGGGCAGAAAGGGGACTTATTGAATCTGTGCATGAAGCAACAGAAAAGCATTAAAATACAAACAGTTGATGGTCGGAATTGGAAAGAATGATATTGAAGATAGACATGGGAGATCCATGGAGAGCAGAGGAGACAGATTATAGCGGTCTTTGGAAGGAAGTGAGAAAAATAGTACAAGAAATACATAGGCAAGAGATATGGGAAAGTATAGAAGAAAATAAATCCTTGAAATTCTATAAGCAATTAAAGACAGAATGGGGCAGAGTAAAATATATAGATCAATGTGACAAAACTGAAAGATAAGGCATAGCATGGATGAGAGTAGGAATAATACATCTAAAAGGGTTGAGAAGTAATGAGGTAGGGATATGTGAATTTTGTGGAGAAGAAGAGAGTACTGTTCATTACCTGATAGAATGTAAGGAGTTAACAAATTACAGGAGAAAAGTATGGGATAAGAAATGGGACAGTGTGAGTAAAGAGATATTGGCGCTACGCATGCTAACAGGGATGGGAGAAAAGAAAAATAGATGTATAGCAGATTTCTTATATAGGATAAGAGAAAAGTGAATTAGGATAAAAGAAGCGAAGGTCAAGAAATACTGACACCAAGCTGCCCAGGAAAACCAAACGCTTATAGCCAGGGGACCTGAGTTAGTGAGTAAATCTTAAGTCAGCAATTTTATGTATCTATTTGTACAGGAGATATAATACAGCATGTTCAATGTTAAATTGTATTGTACTGAATTTGTAATGGATACTGTACAAATAAATAACATGTAACACTTCTGTGGGTCACGCTAGTAAAGTTATATCACCCTTAAAATTATTAGCATTACAGAAATTGTGTGCCAATATTACTCATAAATGGTGGAAAGTACATGTTGAGAACAGATGTACCACAGAACAATACATCAATGCTGTGCAAATATCACTTTAACTTGTTATTTTTCTAAAACCATTTGTCCAAACTGTGTGCAAATATTACTCATAAATGGTAGCAAGTGCACGTTGAGAACAGATGTACAACACAACAATACATCAATGCTGAGCAAATATCACTTTAACTTGTTATTTTTCTAAAACCAGTTGTCCAAATTGTGTGCCAATATTACTCATAAATGGTGGCAAGTACATGTTGAGAACAGATGTACCACAGAACAATACATCAATGCTGTGCAAATATCACTTTAACTTGTTATTTTTTAAAACCAGTTGCCCAAATTGTGAGCCAATATATGAAGTGCTCAACACTATGTACCTTTAACGGTAACCCTATATTTCAGAAGACTGTTAGGCCTCGACACTCTGTGTGTGTTAACAAGGAGGAGGATTAATAACCTATTATTTATTGTGAAGCTTTACTAATTTGAGATCAAGCCACACTGTCTTTAGGTCCTAGCTGCAGCTGACATTGTGCATGTTTTAAGAATAAATTGAATACTAGAAATAAAAGTAAAAGTGCCATATAATGATGATGACACACTGACATTTTAACCATTTCTTGCAATGCACATTTACTTGTGAAGCTTTTTCAAATCAATTTGAATCCCACCAGATCTCTTCTAAGATGTTTATTCAGGTACATAACTTGGTGTAGTGTGTACAATAATATTACATAGTGACTGCTGCATTAAACAATATAGAACAAATTAGGTTTATGGAATCTCAGATGATACTTTTAATTGCTGTTAAGCTGTGACATTCTTTATAAATGATGTAGATATACACTGATGAGTAAGGTTAAGAGAACTTAATTCTTCAAAATACTTATCGTTGCAATTTAAAGAAAAAGTTTATAAAATTCATATCAAGCATCTCGCCCAAAGATTTTAATTTGAGCCACCCAGATTATACGTAAACACAGATATTGCCAATTATAAACAAAGAAATTTTACAGAAATAAAAGAGAATTGAGGCTGGCCCCATAGAGCACCTGCCTGCCATGCTAGGAGTCTCGGGGTGGGGGTAGGGATCTTTCTTCCTCCAAGATAATTCCTCTTCTTCCCCAGAGTCTGGAAGTATCAATGAGAGTGTGAATGTGTGCATGGTCTAATGATTAAAAAAAAAACTAACATTTACGAGTTAACACCTTAAACGTGTTCCAAAGGAGAACGGCCGCCGATATAACCATTGTAGTATAAGTGGAACAAATAAACAAAAAAAAAAAAAAATGAATTCTGTACAAATAAACAGCCACCTCAAATATTGACTCAAATATTTTAAATTTAAAACTACTAACACAAAAACTAATATTCCCAATCAAGTGTCTAAATTAACTTTTCTTTTCCATGTTGGTCACAGTATTCCTCAAAGTTTTGTTAAATTTTCCACTGATCTGAAATGAAATGAAATGAAACTCAAACTAAAGAAATATTTGACATGTCACATTAAATTGCTGTATCCGCGGGAAAGAAACCTTTGTGCTAAATTATTAATGTTCCTGAAGATCACTGCACATCACCAAACAAGAAACATACACAATATCCAATAATCCTGCCCTCTCAATTTCTGTCATCGTATTCCTGGTAGCTTGAGATGACCCCCGAAAGAGAAAAACACAGAAAACCTCATTATTCCAATAATAAAGTAACAAGGTAACTGAAACTAATACTTTTGTATGTAAAATACCCTTTTTCCATTATAAAGTGCTACATTAATCTAAATAATTTAACTATACATAAATATGTTTGAAGGCACAATTCTGGTTATGTCATGATATTAATTTTCGGTATTTAGCAAATGCCAAATCTTACTTACCAATAGGTCTTTGTGAAAATCCATTCTCTTTCTTCTTGCTGCCCATATGTCCTCCCAGGCCTTTGAAATCTTAACAATTTCACAAATCGATGATAATTTTATTCAGACTTAATTTCGCTTGGCTTAGATACCGTTAAAGTTTCAAAATTTCGCTCAAATATTTACAGCCTAGCCAACGCAGTGTCTTATTCACATTGTGACTTTGTGTTTTTGTAACAATACACTGTTCAATTCTCACATAACTACATTACATCACATATACAACCAGCTCTTGTTACACAACCGACTCTCAGCTATTTTCTGCTTACTCCCAACTACTCTGTTTCAACTCGTTTTATTTCTGATATATATAAATGATCTGGAGTGTTCCTTAGTGGCCTACGATCCTCCTGATGCTCGCTTCTACGGGGCGGACTTCAACCTCCTGTTCAACCTTCATCCAGTGATATGCATCGCCGGCGATCTCAACGCGAAACATGCCCACTGGCATAGCCGCACAGCTAACACCAAAGGGCGTGGGCTCTACCGCCTCATCAGCGGAAACCCAAGCCTTGTCGCGCACGGCCCGAGAGGTCCTACGATTCATCCAGCCCACGGCAGGCCGGATGTGCTCGACTTCATGCTCACTAAAAACTTCCCATATCATCTAGACCTCTCGGCAGTCAACGAACTGGACTCCGACCACGACCCGGTCCTGGTGGACGCCAGCGTTGACATGCCAGCTCTGTTAAGCCCAGACTGGACATATGAGATCGACTGGGATGCAGCCGTCCTAAACCTGAAGCGAGTCAGTAGACCCGCGTCCACGTATCGACTCCATCGATGCGCTGGAAGCCGCAGCCTCTGACTTCTCCAACCACATCGTAAATGTGGTACGTTCCCACACATACCGCATTCCCTCACACCATCACAACACCATGACCATTCCAAACGAACTCCGGCAGCTGCTTAAAGCCAAAGCAACTGTCCGGAAGCTATGGCAGCGCTTCCGCCACCCTAGGCTACAGGCAGTCTACCAGAGGTTCAAATCCCTGGCCAGACGGCTGCTTCGTGCTCACCGCTCTGCGGCCTGGGAGGCAAAAATGAAGCGGGTAGACGTCGCGGAGAGGCACCCGTGGCGGATCATCCGTTCCTTACGGAAGGATAAAACCCAATACCAACACCCTCTTCATGGCACTCGAGGGCGACTCGCCTTTGAGCCCCAAGAGAAAGCCACAAGTTTCGCAGACTATCTAGAGTCTCAATTCGAGCCACGGGAAGACCCGCAAGACGACGAGTTCACCAAACTCGTGGAGGAGGCGGTGGAATACCTTTACGAGGACCCCCCTCCCCCACGCGATGTGATCCACATTCCCATTGCCACCCCCAAACAGGTGGCAGCCCAAATCCGTAACCTCAAACCAAACAAATCACCTGGGCATGATGGTGTCACTGCACTCATGCTCCGAAACCTTCCCAAAAGAGCTGTGATCCACTTGACGCGGATTTACAATGCGTGCCTCTACCTCCGCCACTTCCCAACTTGTTGGAAAGAGGCGAGGGTGGTATGCATTTTAAAGCCCGGCAAGGACCCACTCTTCCCGTCAAGCTACCGGTCCATAAGCCTTCACTCAGTCGTCTCAAAGGTTTTTGAGCGACTGCTCCTGGCCCGCCTGACTCCTCTCTTCGAGGAAAGGCACCTCCTACCGGATCACCAGTTCGGTTTCCGTCGGGGCCACTCCACGACCCTGCAGCTACTGCGATTGGTAGAAAAGGCTGCCCTGGGCTTCCAGGAGAACCTCAAAACCGTCGCGGTGCTGCTGGACGTGGACAAGGCCTTCGCCACAACGTGGCACCAGGGACTGTTATACAAGTTCAAGGAAGCACAACTCCGCGCCCCATACCTCACCCTGACCAGTAGTTTCCTCCGGGACCGAACCTTCAGGGTGCGGGTCGAAGGCAAACTCTCCACCGTCAGACCCATAGCGGCGGGAGTCCCGGAAGGCAGTGTACTGTCGCCGTTACTCTTTGCTGCCTACATGTCTGACTTCCCCACAGAGCCTCGCACTGTTCTGTGCCAATATGCTGACGACGTCCTCATATTGGCCCAGAACAAAAATGTCCGCCACTGCCTCCCTCCGCTGCAACGATCACTCCGAGCCATCGGCACGTGGAGTGAAAGGTGGAGGATGGCCATCAGCCCGCAGAAGAGCTCTGCCCTTCTGCTGGGGAAGGTCCTCCGCTGGCGCCCGGTAGGAGACCTGCGGTTGAGGCAGAGAAGGATCCCTTGGGTCCGGACTGCCAAATACCTGGGTGTCCGACTGGACCGCGGCCTCACATTCACCCCACATGCCCGTGAAAAAATCGGCCTCGGCCATGCAGCGCTCAGGCAGTTATACCCCATATTCCGCTCGACCATGTCCATCCGTCTGAAACTGCGGGTGTACCGTGCGATCATCCCGCCCCTGAACCTGTATGGATGCGAGGTCTGGGGATCGGTGGCTCGTACCACCATCCGCAGACTGCAAGCCGTGCAGAACAGGGCGCTTAGGATGATCTATGGTACTGAACGTATGTTTCCCTCATACATTCTCCACACCCATTCTGGCATACCTTACATCGAGGACGTAGTGCGCGAGCGCTCGCGTTCATTGTATGCCAGGATTACATTCCATCCCAACCACCTAGTGAACACACTAGGGCAGTATGACCATCGCTTACCTAGGAGGAGAAAGAGCTACCGCCTCCCCAAGCACGCCCTTGGGTGGTGAGACCAGCCTCTCATCCCCTCAAGTTTATACTCTGTTCCGGCCACACTGAGGCCGGACCCGGCCCGCCGGCTGAACCCAGGCAGCCGGGTCCCCCGGTGTGACACCGATAAACACCTTAACATAGCGATCCCTAACTTACCCGACCTCTCGCTCCTGGCCCCGCCACGCTGGACGGACCCTGCAACGCAGACCGCCAACAGCTGGGCGGTTCAGGGCACTGGCCTCCTTGGAAGCTACCCCCGCCACCAGGAGCATTAGCAGAGGTCGAATCAGGTCCTTCAGTTGACAATGACATCCAAGCTTTGCAGAAACGACAAAATCTTTAAGATCGCACGGGTAAATCCGCACAGCGGATAGGTACCGTGGCGATCTACCCACCGTCCGGGAGCACCCGGACGACTTGTTCTCGCTGTTGGCTCTTGGCTCTCTTGGTGAAGTCAATCTGCACAGAGGATTTCTATATACAAGCTTGAAGCGAGTGTTGTGGTATACATCTGTAGAAGGTAACTTGATGAGCGGTCGAGATATATGTTGGAAGGTGCAGTGATGAGGTAATACGTCAGTATGTATTACACATATTCAGGAGAACACGAGATGTAGCCACAGATTAATACCAGATGCTCAAATCCGTGTTAAAAACTGAAGACGCATAGGGCGCTCTTTCCTAAATCTTTAGACCCCGGCGACCTTGGAAACTACGGCCGGTAATGTAGTAGGCTTCTATTGCGACAGAGCTATGGTGCATTTACTTCCCCTTCCCTTCGGCTCCCATTTTCACTGTCTGATGGAATCCAACTTCTTTCGAAATCACTTCTCGTCACATGAATAGATTAAGGCACATATCAAATATTTCATATTAGGATAATACGCGTCAAATACTCTGAGGAAATGTGGGATAAACTATTCATCAGTGTGCGAAATGTGACTTCGAAAGAAGTTGTCCAATTTGTAAAAAGAATTGGAAGAATCCACTTGAACTTTTCCTGTTAAATATGAATAATTGACTTCCACAAAGCATTATATCTTTATTCCTGTTGCAAATTGATAATTTTGTTTTTAAAAACAATTAAAATTTTAAAAACGAGAGAGTGAGATCACATAAGATGCTGTTCAGATTATACAAGAAATCTGTATCCCCTTTCCCTCAAGCTTCTTAGTGTAATACTTAAAATAAAGATAACTTAACTCTAAAATAATGATTCTGTAGATACAGGAAAACATGTAAGGATACCATAACGTTATATGTAATGCAATTTCTTTGTACACAGAATGTTGAAAAATTCCCTGGAATAACAGTGAGGAAAAAAAAACGTAAAGAAATATGTATATAAATTTGAAATGATAACAACAACTATGTACAAAAAAATAGCACTATTTCTTTAAAATGACACCAAAGCAGCTCTGTTAATGGTTATATCTAATAAGTATTTTAAAAGCTCAATAGTACATACATTATTCTCAGCACAAGTATACTAAAGTATATTCAGAGAAAAACCTGAAATTTGTAATCGATTCATATAAGATTAATAATGTCAAATTAGTACAGAAGTCAGTATTAGCAACTGGTGACATAAATTTCATAAATGGCACTATTTTATATACTTCTAATCACTTTGGTTGAATTAACATTCACAAGTGCAGAATAAATTATGAAAAATAATAATTACATTAAGCTGTATCATTCATTTAAAATTGTCCTAAGCTTAACTCTGTCTTCACAACATAAGAATATTACAGCGTTGAATTTTTAAATGCTTCAATGGCATGCATATGCACAGTAATGAATGCTGAATGAGAAAATGTGCAGTTTTAAAAATAAATTTTAATGCACAGTGTATCTTCCAATAAGAGATTATTTCATGTAGTTATCTGACTGTGAAATATAATTTACTTAATGTGCAGAGCAATTGTTTGTATAAATGGCTTGCTTTAACTTGATAAGACTTTAAGCAATGTACTTTATGACTAAGATGGCAAATGGAGCCCTCTGCATAGTGTAAACCTCTCAGTCCATGACATACAACTGAAAGTGTGTCAAATAAATAACTCAATGAAAGATTACACTATGAACTATTAATGCTGTTTGTAGTTTTAGTTAAGAAGTGAAAGTGATGGAACTGTGTGTTTGAGTAGTTAATAAAAAATAATTTATTAATGTAATTTATTTGCTCACACATCTAACCATTATTTCTTTTGACAGTCCATAATTCCCTTATGTGTTCACTACAAATAAACAAGAAGTGCATTATATAGCAAAATAATGTGCAGTTTTATCTACTTTTCAAAATTATTATGTGGCTTCACATCACTGCATGTAACGAATGGCTCATATATTAGGTTAAACATCTTTTTCCCATGCCAAAGATTGAGATTTTCATTCCAACTTAGAACAATGAGAGGATGTTTAACAGTGTAGTTTCATGTGACATGTAACATTTCTGTGGGTCACGCTAGAAACGTTATATCACCCTTAAAATGGTTAGCATTACAGAAATTGTGTACCAATATTACTCATAAATGGTGGCAAGTACATGCTGAGAACAGAAATACCACAGAATACATAAATGCTGTGCAAATATCACTTTAACTTGTTATTTTTCTGAACCCGTGTCTCTGTGTCTGTGTCCCTCTCTGTGTCTGTGTCTGTGTCCCTCTCTGTGTCTGTGTGTCTGTGTCCCTCTGCGTGCGTCCGCGTAGCGTGGGTCCGCGCGTGTGTGCGCAAGTGTGCGCGCGTGTGCGCATGTGTGCGCGTGAGTGTGTTTGTGTGCGTTAACAAGAGGATTTATAACCTATTATTTATTGTGAAGCTTTACTAATTTGAGATCAAGCCACAATGTGTGTAGGTCCTAGGTAGCTGACATTGTGCATGTTTTAAGAATAACTGAAATATTAGAAATAAAATTAAAAGTGGCATATAATGATGATGACACAGTGACATTTTAATCATTTCTTGCAATGCACAATTACACCTAAAAACTTGTAAAGCTTTTTCAAATAAATTCTAATCCCATCAGATCTCTTCAAAAATGGTTATTCAGGTAAATAATTTACTGTAGTGTGTACAATAATATTGCATAGTGACTACTGTATTAAACAATATAGAACAAATTAGGTTTATGGAATCTCAGATCATACTTTTAATTGCTGTTAAAAGCTGTGACATTCTTGATCAATGATGTAGATATACACTGATGAGTAAGGTTAAGAGAACTTAGTTCTTCAAAATCCTTATCATTGCAATTTAAAGAAAAAGTTTATAAAATTCATATCAAGCATCTCGTCCAAAAATTTTAATTTAAGCCACCTAGATTATACGTAAACCCAGATGATGCTAATTTTGATATATCTGAAAATTCACAGCTATTTTTTCAGTAATTTAAACTGCATATTACTTACCTTACATGGACTTATGTATTACATATATTTTAAATTTAAAACTACAAGTACAAACACAAAAACTAATACACCCAATAAACTGTCTAAAATAACTTCACTTTTCACTTTTCCTTGTTGGCCACGGTATTCCTCAAAGTTTTTGTTAAATTTTCCACTGATATGAAATGAAACTCAAACTTTCAGAAATATTTGATATGCCACATTAAATTGCTGTATACGGGGAAAGAATGCTTTGTGCTACATTACTAAAGCTCCTGAAGATCACTGCACATCACCAAAACAAGAAACATACACAATATCCAATAATCCTGCACTCTGATTTCTGCCATCGTATTCCTGGTAGCCTGAGATGATGGATGACCCCTGAAAGACAAAAAACAGAAAATCCCATTATTGCAGTAATAAAGTAACAAGGTTAATGAAACTAATGCTTTTGTATGTAAAACAACACACTTTTTCCATTATAAGGTGCTACATTAATCTAGAGAATTTAGCTGTGCATGAATATGTATTAAGGCACATTTCAGGTTATGTCATATTAATTGTCGGTATTTAGCTGCATGCTAATAGGTCTTTGTGAAAATCTATTCTCGTTGTTCCTGCTGCCCATACGTCCTCGTAGTTCTTTCAAATTTTTACAATTTCACAAATCGATGAAAATTGTATTCAGAACTTAATTTGGCTTGGCCTCCTTGCCGTTAAAGCTTTAATTCAAATATTTACAGGTTAGCCAATGTAATGTCTTATTCATATCGTACATTGGGCTCAAATAAGGTCGATAATAGGCCAATAGTATTACGAAAATTACTTCATAAGTAGTAAAATAATACAATAGCTATTAAATTTTGAACTAAGCAGAAGTTATTTTATATATTAGTTAGTATGCAACACGGCAGCCAAAATAATTATATTGGCGGCATTGAATCCGACGCCTGCAGCGCTCAAAACTGTATCTGTAGACTCCGGGTGTTTCGTGAACCTTAATGTGTCTCCTGGTTTCCTATCTGAGTTAACAGGCCCTATTAGCAACACTGTCGACAAGGCAGACAACTGCTATATCGGTATCGCGGTTACTACTGTTTTCCACTCACGTCCATTTTAGTTACAGCATTCCCACAAAGATGGCAGCAAGACTAGCATATAGAGTTATAGACAGCATGGCGTGAATTGTTCAGTGGTGCCAACACGACATACTGTTTCTTGTGATAATGTTTTGTGTGAAAAGCAGTATATACGATTTTTTTTTCAGGACAAAAGCAGAAAGTATTTTATTTTCACATACTTAACGTTTTCAAGGTAAGGAGCTAGCAGTAAAGTATAATATATTAATAATTCAAATACTATGCTAGTAGTTTCAAACTGCAATCTGATTGGCCCTTGTTGGCCGTCTGGAGGGGGAGGGGAAGAGGTCCATGTGCTCCTCGTTGTTATGTCTGCTACACACGCTATTGTTCAAACAAGTATGAATTTTACTAAGTAGTTTTGAAATGCATATCTCCTATAATATACAAAATGCATAATAGATCATTTTACTCAATATCTAAATAGCCATGAAATATAAAACTGGAAGTACTTGTATCAGTTTTATAAGCATGAATAAATAAATAAAGTAGCGACGTGAACTGTCCATTGTTACTATTTTACCTGCGAAAAACTCTTAATAGCTCAGTACTGAAAACAATGAGGAATTATGTTACAAAATCCTTAGCAAAATAAAGGCTAAGTGCACTTGGAGTAGACTGATTCAGTGAACCGGTGTCTCGTTGCATATATGGTTTAATGTAATATTCAGATATTAAGAACATACAATTGTTTATTTTCTGGATGGATGAGATCTAGAGGAACCAATGTTGAATTAGTCTACTTTCATTCGACTTACTTTTACATTTCCACTGTTTTGTGTAATGGTTTCTTCTTTTTTTTTCTAGAAAATACGGAAATATAATTACATTAGATTTCATTAACTTAGAATTTGTTAATTTAACGATGTGGGCTTTTGAAGAAAATCTCCAATCTAACGTTTACATATGTAAATTTTTGGCATTTTTAGTTTTCTCAAAAATGGCCGTAGAGTTTTTTTATTAAAGTACCAAATACCTGTGAACTCAAGAACGTGTTTTGCATAGTTTTGTATTTATACAAAGTGTTGCCCGTTTGTAACGCGTAAGCCATAACAGATTTTGTGATGTACAACTACACGAAACTTCATTAGTTCATATATCTTTTTTCTGGCATAACCATTTCCTAGATATTCGCTATTAATGGTTTTGAGAAATTTTGTACTGTTTTAAAGCATTGTTGCCTGCCCTTGCTCGCAATGTCACGGAAGAAGTGCATAATTTTAACGCTACGTATTGCGATGCGTTTTAAAACAGTTGACTATCACTCCTTGTTTTTATAATGGAATGTGTAATTTCTGCAAACATTTTTGTCGATTAATATAAGTAGGTAGAAAAAGGGGGTAATTTTGCTTGCTCTCATTCATTCAAATGTCATACTGAAGAATTATACAGAACGCCAACAACTAAAGGAGAATACTGTTCTTATTTTTGTAGAATTTTGTAACGTAATCCGAGTTATGAACTCAACATGTGGCGCCGAACGGAGAAACCTTCAGACTATTCGATTACCCGAGTTCAGCATATAATGTGACTGCTGAGGAATCTAAATTTAAAATGTAACACCTAAATGAGAATGCCACTCTGCTCACTTCTAACTAAATCTATATTCAACACTGGCAAGAACAAATATCAGTAGAAAATATAATAATATAATTAGAGAAATTCAGTTCAGAAGAACGTGAAACAGATTTTTGCATATGTATTTTAAACTTCTACAGTTAAGTGCTTATATTAAAACATACATACATACATCGAAGTATAAAAATTAATTTTAAGATCTCTATTGCGAAAAAAAGAAATTAAGTATTTCTGCATCCCGATGGATGCTTCACATACTACTAAGAAAGAAAAACTTAAGGGGTACCTACATGAATAAAACGCAGTAAATATTTTACAAGGACTCAATATTTGCGTTAGAATATGCCTTTGACATTTCGAATTATTACTTCACGATAATCGAGTGAAAACAAAGGCCTATTACATTTTATTCAAGTAATATTCATATGGATGGCCATGATGTGGCAACTTGGAGAAGTGCTAAACAAAGACAACGAAACAAACTACAATCGGATCCTGATAATAACAGTACGATATACACACGTGATATTCATTTCTTTGATTGACATTTTATCTATACTGCATATTTTGTGGAGAAAAGTATCAAAAGCTCTGAATAACTGTTACTCTAATTCTACAGAATTCATGTAGAACTACTCTAATTCTATATGATGAAGTTTGTGTGTGCCAAAAACCTTTAATAACTTAAATAATTTTCTCTTTAAGCTGTAATCTATTTCATTATAAATAAAAATTAAAAATTGTGACAAATGAAATTTCTCAAAGTATATATTTTATAAATAAGAACTCAAAAATATCTCGAAGATTATTATAGATAACTTATCAAGCACGAAATTTTTAAGCTTCAGGCTTGGGAAAACGATTATGAAATCTTCGTAACTGCCCGTTTTGCTGGATTTTGATATCAGAAGATAATTTTTCCGTAGTGTTAGAGCACTGGAGTCTTTACAACATTAAATAACTAAGGGACCAAAGATAATGAAAAAAGTACTAAAATATCTTCTATGTACTATGTATTCACCAAAAAGGCGTGTGCCCGCCTCGTTAGCGTGGTGGTAGCGAGTCTGCCTCACGTTCAAGAGGTCCCGAGTTCGAATCTCGGCCAGGGTGAGTTACCTGGATAAGGTTTTTTCCGGGGTTTCCCCTTATCCTGAAAGACGAATGTCGGGTAACTCTAAGCATCATTTCACCCATTCCATTCATCGTCCGATATGACTTAACGTTGGAGGACGTAAAAATTACAACAAAAATAATAATAAAAGGCATGTAAACTTTCACATCTATTGTCATTAAATAAGTAAAATATGTCTTCACAAACAAAACATCAAGTTAATATAATTAATTAGAGCCAACTGAAAAATTCAATGCCATGGCCGGAATTTGAACCACGGATCTCCTGGTTTCCGTCCAGTCCATGGCCAACGTGCCTACCTGACATTAAATTCTCCAATTGACTCATATTTCCCAATAGACCACTTAGGGTTCTCATATTTGAGATAACTATTTGTGGCGACTTACTATTGTAAGTACTTAATTACCAGGATTTTTATCGCTGATTACTTTAATGTAAATTTATATTGAGGAATTAATCCTTAAAGAATTAATGCTTTTAAATACATTACTCCGGTATATGGGTGATTTTTAATTAATTAGAGCCAACTGAAAAATTCAATGCTATGGCCGGAATTTGAACCACGGATCTCCTGGTTTCCGTCCAGTCGCTCTAACCCCTTGAGCTACCATGGCCAACGTGCCTACCTGACTGTTAATATGTTTTCAGTCTTCGACCTCGTTGTATGTCCTTAAGAAGAGAAGTGCTTCTTCCATAGCACGGAACCTTCTCTCCAAGGTTAGGTGTGGCAGTGAAGGGTCCGGGGACGCTTGGCCTGGAAACGTTAGGGCTACGCTGCGCTGCACCTGCCGGTATCAGATCTGGAAGCCTTCCTGCTCTTTCCCACGTGCGATCTTCCTGGAGGTTTGGTAACCATGAATAACGTTAGCCTTGAGATAGCGTTGAGATCTTTCTCTTACAACCTCTAACCTGCAACAACAGCATCTTAATGCCCATTTGGATTATTCTTTTACCGCTGAAAGATACAAGCTGTATATAACTGTATTTCCAGATTTTTAAATATTATCTGATGTAGCTGACGAATTTCAGAAACAACTTTCACCGATGTTTCCCATTTCTGTGGCGATTTCACTTGCTGAACTGTAGTTTTGTTAACTTTGGCTTTTGCTACTTTTTGCTCTTAAACACACTCACATGCATCTCCAGACTGCACAGTACAGCGAATTGCTCTAATTGATTAAAACTTTTGCATCCAGGTGGCATCAAACCCAGAATCTTTGAATTGAGAAGACAAAGCTGGTTATTCGACCGCATAGGCAGTCTTTATTGTGTTATTAAGAACGCCCTAATATTTTGGAACATTACATTCCAAGGCATCAAATAAATGTATTCTAAATCGCTATGTAAGAATTTCAGAGGAGTGAGAGTAAGTGGAATTAATTAATTAGAGTTTTTTGTATTTGTATTTATTCATCCTCTCATCGTTATATATGATGTGGGACAAGTTAATGGAAAGAACAAAAGGATACAATAAGTGAGAGAAAACACAATAAGTGAATAATACTAATTAAAGGATACAATATAATTAAAAATCCATCCTTCCAAACATTGAGAAAACTACAGAAGTTCAATTATAGAGCAATCAAGAAATAAAATTATTTGATAACTAAAATAAAAAATATGCCTCTAAAGCAGCGGTACGTAAATAAGTAATTTATTAATCCAATTAATAATCTGTATAGGACATGTCAAAATTAAATACCTCACAAAGTCAACAAACAAAAATACTCAATATGGATTTACAAGAAATAAAATACAGAAATAGAATATGTACCTATGTAAAAGCCGATTATTTACTCTCATTAGCTGAGTAAAAGTAGTGGTTAATTAAATGTGCTCTTAGAGAAAGTTTAGACTTATTTTGTTACTGTATGTCCCTTAAAAATTTTGGAATTCGAGCATGAAACGCGGGTAGACAGCTTAGCTATAATATAAAGATTGCATGTTAATTTAACGCTTACGTTCATTTGTTTACAAAGTTCACCGTTCATTTGTTTGGAGCGTCTTTTGTCTATAAATCACCTGAGAGTTTTACTTGTAAAACTTCGGAAAATGTGTCATGTTTTACTTAATACAAAGCTTTCCTCAGCAAGAAATGTTTGCTCATTAGTAATCTAGGCATTTCTTAGAATCCTTTGCTTGCTCTGATGGAAGTCTTTCTCCTAGAATAAACAACATTAATGGCTGTTCCTTTGCTCGGGCGTTCAGTTTTATTACGTGTTCGCTCCTCCAAATACAGCCTTTAACGCCTTACAAAGCAATAAAAGCAGGCGTGTTTTTCCTTGAATTCCCATCTAAACTACTTGTAAATATCCGGTTCGAAACATCTTTACTGCTCGAGTCTGAAAACTGGAGATTAAGACAGAATAGTTGTGGACATTTCTAGCATAAAATATATTAAAATTCAAATAACGTTTCAAGATTATCTGTACTTCAACCGGGAATATAGAGTGTCATTTTTCTTGTATATGAATATTCCTTTCATACTCATCCCCTTTTTTTTCAGATTTACCATTAGGAGTTATTGCTTACGAAATTTACATTAGTATCCATTAATACCACAGACATCAGTGGCGAGGCGTGACTTTCAAAGCGAGGGAAGCTCCAATTAATAATGGTCATTAAAATAAGAGAGAATAATGACTCAAAAAATAAAGCTACTCTTTAGTACTCTTATGCCCGATTTCACCAACAGATGTTAAGACTTAACATGAGTTTAGCAATAGTTAAAACAAAATTTGCATTTCTCCAACAAGTGTTAACGTAACACTCGTGTTAAATCTCTTGTTAAACTAAGAAGCCAAATTTCTGATGTTAAGTCCTTAACAATTGTAAATAGTCAAGATGGCGAGCACGAACTCAGTTGTTGATGTCGATTTGGTATATTTCAGACCGTGTAAATGGCATTCGTAATAGAGTACGGCCTATGAGGAGAAATGATTTTGAGAAGCTATCCGAAGAAATAATTTTACGGAGGTATAGACTGTCGAAACATGTTGCTATGAAGGTTACTGCGGAAGTACAAGAGAGGTTAGCACATGCATCGAAAAGAATATGGCGATCTCGCTTTTGCTTCAAGTATTCATAACTTGCCATTTTATAATTCACTGAATTATGTGGATAATACACTCTTCACCTCCCGTCTTGAAACGTTCAAGTCACTTGTCCTTCTTCACTCCTCGTTTTAAATTTACGTAATACTGAATTAGAACATGCTTCGAAAGGAATAGACCGATCTCGTCTTTGCTTCAAGTATTAATAACTTTGCGATTTTATAATTCACTGAATTATGTGAATAATACACTGTCCACCTCCCATCTTGAAACGTTTAAGTCACTTGTCCTTCGCACCTCGTTTTAAATTTACGTAATACTGACAAGTTGTTTGGTGCATGTAGTAGTGACACATGCATTTGAATTAAATTCGTTTCCAGTATTTTCCCCGTGACATCTTTCTCTTTTACATTCACCGCATCCGTCTTCTTATTTTCCACGATATCCTTACACCTCGTCACCAATTCATTTAACAAATCTTTCTCCATCGATGAGAAATTTGTCTCACGGCTTTACTTATGATTTTGTTCATCCGCCATTTTCAGCTTGTGCAGACGAAAATGAAAACAAAAGCGCATTGCAGTACGTTCAGAAAATAATATGACTAATCCATAGCGTTATAAAGCTGTGATATTTACAAGTTTCTTGGCGTTAACACAGGTTTGTTCACATTTTCAGAAAAAAGATTGGTGAAATGCAAGAAATTTAACATTAGTGTTAGCGCTGTGACAATTGTTACGTTACATTTGTTAACGTCGAGTTTAACATCTGTTGGTGATATAGGGCATTAGAGTAGCTCTACTTCATAAAATCCCTGAAAATGGCGACGATTCCAGTATGCGAGCCGTCACGTACGCAAACCTGTATTCGCGAAAGTCATGTCTTGTTGGTTAGACAAGTAAAGTACTGTACCGGGCCAAGTTCTTTGCGACTGCGGGATGGGAAGTCAGGTTAAGGGGAAGGCGGATAAGCTGGTGACGTGCGACAATGCTTGCATAAAATAAATTATCACGTGAGATCGTTATTGCTTCTTACACGAGCGAAGCAGACGAAGATTTGGGTAACATCACAGAACTTCCCCAATTCCCTTAGCCTCATACCACTCTCCTCATACACCTCATACACTCCCAATGAGCTGGATGGGACTCCCTTCTAAGCTTAGCCATTTTAAATGCAAGTACTTTGTGGAAGTACGGTTACTCTACTATTGTACAGTCACACGTAGGCCCTTCTTGCATTGCAAGACTGGTCACACTAGAAGCAGACATATTTCTGTTTTCCTTTTCCACTCAGACGTTCCAATTTTTCCTAGAGCTGGCCCACACCGCGTGAACTGTTAGCCTAAAATGGAGAAAGTATGCAATCATACACTTTTGAAAATAACTTAAAACTTCATAAGAGTTTCCTGTTTGTCAGCACTATACACCAATTTACGTAAATTACTATTGCTAATGCTATTGCAACATATTTACATTTGAATTTAAAAGCCCCACATAAAAGAAAAAATAAACTTTTCTTCGCACACTATAGAGGCTTCATGTGACAAAATCTCTCAAATTGTATGAATGCAGTTGTCGAATTGTTTGGATATTCGTAAATAAATTTTGAAAATATATCCAGAGCAAAGAAAATATTGTTTGTCATCAATTTTTTGTTTTTCTTCCTTTCTTCCCGAAATTCTTGGGGAAGCGGCGCTGCACGCTTCGCCACTGACAGGCAAGTTTAAGACCTTTTCATGACTAATAAGACACGCAACCATCTTGAGCGTTTTGTCAATAGCATGTAAAGTTTTATTCTGAATGTAACTTGTAGAAAGTTATATAACTCTTAAATCATAAATGTGTAGATGATATCTTACTACAATATGTTATATCAAGTCTTGCATTCATATGATTCTCTCTAAAGTCGTCTACTTTACATTATTCAGGATAAATATATGTTTAAATGGTTTTATTCCATATCTCGTAGGTATAATGAGAAAAGAAAATAGGTTAGACTTAAGCAAATATCAAAACTTTAAGAGCTAGTCGCCATGTGACTTTCAATTCCGTTTTCTTTCCATAATCAGGAGAGAAAAAATCTTATGCGTTTATATATATAAAATTTTCCTTCTCACTCTTTTGCAGAACATACATATTGTGAGTTTGTGGGTTCATAGAATTAAAAGTCCTGTTTGCAGTAATTTAAAATGCTCTTTATTAGAAGTAAAAACACGCTTTGTACAACCCTGACAGCAGCAGAATCACGTAACATACACAAACGCAGTCTTCAAGGTCTCTCGTTGCTTCACTACACGTAAACAAACGAAAGAAATCACTTGCGATATACTCCATCTAACTGCACACACACACACACACACACACACACACACACACACACACACACACACACACACACACACACACACACACACACAATTAACAGCTCACTAGCAACTGACTGGCAACTCAACTCCTGCTGACGTTTATACCTCCAGCCATTGTTCTAGAATTCAGTGGATCGTTCGATAACAGCTGGAAGTTCCAGACTATCTCTGTCTTTTTATCTCTCTGCTTCCCTCTCTTTCGGCAAGCATCCAGCTCCGCGCGCACGCGCCGGCTGTGGCCCGCCGCACTACAATGCCTCGGCGACAATATAAACGCTTATTCTTTTTCATATTAATCGAGAAATGATTGAGGAAATGGTGTTATTAAATTTTTGCTTCTAAGTACAACAGAATTATTGGTATAGAGAGACTTTAAAAATAGTCAAATCTTTTCAGAGCGGATGCTGTGTGACGACTTTAAGATTCCATCCACTTTGCGAGGCGAAGAGAGTAAGAGAGACAAAAATAACAACTTCTCATTTTGAGAAAATTATAGGTATTTTAAAATGTAAAACAATAACAAATAATATCCTGGAAAAGAGTTAACTCTGTAAAATTGCATTTGATAGAAACTAGTGGTTTTGTGTATAACATTTTGCTATCTGTTGGGACATACCAGTTATACAAACGGCAATTAGAATGAAGAGCACTTCAAAGATTATTCCCAGAAAATTAATATATACATTTTATTTGTCATGAAAATACATGTGCTAATTAAAATTGTGAGAATCATTTTTGAGAAAATTAACTGTTTCGAAGAATGTTTCCTGTAAAGAGTAATTTTGGGTAAGATTTTCTTGAAAATGTTTTTATCGCATCCTTCGGAGATGCTGAATTTAAATGCCAAGTTTGGTATTTGTGTGACATTTCGTTTTTGAGTTATGCTGTTCATACACACATATTCACTTTTGGGTTCAAGAGGTAAAATCTTGACATCCAAATTTGCTGGAATGTAGTACTTACTCTGTTTACTGTTGGTATATGGTATTATTATATGGGGGACGTTCTTTTAGTTGTGTTGATTGTCTGCAAGGAAAAACATGTTGGTTGACCGAAACGTCCAATGAACCGCCTCTTGCTGATCAGAGATGGCACTACCTGTTATTATTATCGGGGAGGAATTGCAATGCGAGATGGGATGAATCAAAAGAAGTGAAGAGAGTATGTATTTAGGAGAGAAGATAAATTAAAATTGTAGTCAACAATGTAGTTTACAGTTATAAGATTACACAAAATACTTTCCGAATGAGTACATTTCATTTCTCAGAAATTCAATATATACTTTTTATCTGTCGTATAAATATCTATAGCATAGATATTTTAATAAAAATAATTATAACAATTTAGGAAATAAACAGTTTGAATAAATGTTCCGTGTAAACACGTGGTGTGGTAATTTTTTTGACTGTTTCCTCCGTGTCATAGGAATATTATGCTAGCCTCTTTTCCTTAGGTGACGGGTTCAAAGCCGGTGGACCCCAGGGAGCGATTTTGAGTCCTCTTCTTTATGCTCTTTATACGTCGGATTTAGACTCTCTATTTAGTCCTCACATTCCAGTTCTCCAGTATGCTGATGATATCTGTTTGTACGCTCGGTCCTCTAGTTTTTGGATTACTCATCTGTGGCTTAGTGATGCAGCCACCGATTTATCAACTTGGGCCTCTGAACACGGATTACATCTGTCACCTTCTAAGTCTACAGTCGTTGTGTTTACTAGGAAACGACAGACATTTCCTGATGGCGCTATCCGCTTGAGACCTTTTACTTATACCCTTGCATCTTCCGCTAAGTTTTTGGGTATCTATTTGAATAGTCGCCTTTCATGGAGTCGTCATATCCAGCATCTCCTCTCCAAGATTGGTGTAACTCTTAATGTTCTACGCAGTATCGCTTATTCATGGTGGGGCGGGGACGCTTCCATATTACTTCTGCTATATCGTTCCCTAATTCGGTCGGTGCTGGACTATGGCTGCATCTTCTTTGGCTTTGCTCCCACATCGGTCTTGCGCAAGTAGGATATCGCTCGGTACCGTGCTCTTCGATTTTGTCTGAGTGCTACGCTTTCTACACCGACGAATGCACTTTTGGTTGAGGCCTCAGAACCACCATTGGAGATCCGTCGACACCTCTTAACCCAGCGCTTTCTATTGTGAGTTTTCTCCGTGGACGCCCACCCAGTATTGCGGACGTTGCACTATCTCGCTGCTAATTATCTCAACGCGGATTTTCCTGCTGTACGACGATTGCCCTTACTCTTACTTGGTTTTCGTGATCTTCTCCACGCTTTTCCCTTAATTTTGAAAAGTCCCTCTCTTCCGGGGTTTCAATATCCATTTGACTTACACTTCCTGAATATTTCGGTGCATTATCTTCCTGATTACATCATCCGGAGCCCTGACGTGAACGTCGCCCTCTCTCATTTCTTGCAGGTCACATGGCCAGATTTCACCACGATCTACACCGACGGTTCTAAATCTGCTGATGGAGTAGGTTATGCATACGTCTGTCCTTCTACTAATGCCCTGGCTCCGTACCGCCTACCTATGGAGGCTTCCAACTACACTGCGGAGGTTCTGGCCATTCGTGACGCTTTGCAATATGGGATTTCTCGGGGCTTCCGCAAACTGCTGGTCTTAACCGATGCGCAGAGTGGGCTGCAGAGACTCTCATCTCCCCTCTGGACCAGAGATATGCACTGTTATCTTTACGAGATACTGACGTTGGTGAACAACTCTACCATAGCCGGACATCAAATTCACTTCCTTTGGATCAAAGGGCATGTCGGAATTCGATACAATGAAGTCGCCGATCGCCTGGCAAAAGAGGGACTCACCCAAGGCACCATTCAAGGCATCCAACTGCTCTACACGTATTTCTTCCCGGTCCTTCAGCGTGACGCCTATTGCCGCTGGAATGATGCCTGGATTCGTTCTTAGTCCATCAAAGGCAAACACTACGCATCTATCCACGACCCCTTGGTTCTCCAGCTTCAGGATTGCACGTCGACATCTCACCTCCATCATTAGAATGCGACTTGGACACGGATGTTACCCTGCACATCTACACCGACTACGTCTCTCGATTCCCCTGTATGTCCTGATGACCCAGGCGAAACCGCTGACCTCAATCATCTCCTGTTCAGTTGCTCTCGCTACCGAGCCCACCGTTCTTCCTTCCTCCGCCGCCTACTTCAACAGTCTGTTCCTTTTCCCGCTAGCGTCGACACCATATTACAGTTATGCCACAAACCTGTATACCAAGCTCTTCTGCAATTTCTTAAAGAAAGTGATATACAGATCTAGTCTCCTCCCATCCTCTTAATTTTCCTTTCATTATTTTTCTTATTTTTTTCCCTTCGATGGCCATATGGGATTTTACCGAAGGGGCCCCCCCCCCCCAAAAAAAGCCGGTGGACGGTGATGGATTTTATTAGATTTATGGCACGTAAAGGAACAGAGATAAAGAGGCAACTGAACAAAATTAAGTGGTTTTTCATGTCCAGTATAATGGGACGCAGAGAACCAAAGCAGTTAAAGACTGTGCATAAATAAAACTCAATTCCAATTTAATTTCTGCAGCGGGTCCTTTATGCTTTCAACGTGATTCTTGCAGAAAGCTATGAAAGGGACATCAGAAGTGGGACCAGATCCAGTCGATGATGTGTACTAGCAAGATTGGGGTCCCTAACGATTCCAGCATGACACTAAACCTGGCGACAGCTGACCCTGCGTTCCGTCTTTTCATCTTTCGTTTTTTCTTTTTCCTAAAAATGTACGTCCTCCAGAGTTAAGTTATGTCGGACGATAAATGGAATGGGAGAAATACTCAAATGAGCTCAGAGTCCATAAAGTTTAGAGTTACTTGGTATTTATCTTTCAGTATAAGAAAAAATTACAGAGAAAGTTATCTAGATAACTCACGGTGGCCGAGATTCGAACTCGGGACCTCTTGAACGCGAGGCAGACACGCTACCAGCTACGCTACAGAGGCGGGCGCACCCACACCAACCGCCGTTGCCTGGCCCAACAACCCTGAAACAGATGAAAGGAAATGATGGAGAAGCTTTACGACGCCTTAGAGCGGTTTACTTTTAAATAAATAAAAGGAACACCATCTTCAGTGACCGCCCGACAGGAATCGAGCTTAAATTTTCGAATGCGAACTACCCTCTCGCTCGATAATCTAGAAGACTGCTTACAACCCAAGGAAATTGCTGTAGTAAGGCCCTAGCCCATTGGCTTGTTCCTTTTATTCATCGTTTTCCACACACACACAATTACATTTTCAGGTAGAAAAACTTTTCACGAAGCTGATGGACACATCTCGTTTTTGTTTGGTACAAATATGTTTTTTTTTTTTTTTTTTTTATTTTATCCATCGATCAGCAATTATGCTTTACAGATGTTTGTTATAAGATACATAGGAACAGGACACATAACAATGGAGGTAGCCATGAACGACTCCTCTAACTAAATATGGAGGATAACTGTAACACAAATTGAGAACTTAAAGTCTTATGGTAGTAATCACGTGTCTGAGTCTGTGCTGGAGACGTCACTCAGGAGAAGATCTTGGGGCAGTCTGCGCTTCAGGCGAGTTGGCTGGCGAGTGCGACAGCCGAGACGGTACGTAACAGCTCCAGGGACCTCCTGGAGATGGTAAAAGAATGGACGTGCCAGGCGTCGGATGTATTGGTGAACGGGTAAAAGACCAAACTCATGATGAAGCTGCTGGTTTCGGATGAACCATGGAGCGTTTGTAACTGTACGAAGCACCCTGTTTTGTAGTACCTGCAGTCGGCGGAGATTAGTCTTACAGGTGCCACCCCAGACTGGAGCTGCATAGGTAAAAATAGGACGGACTAGAGATGTGTAAAGAAGCAGGGAGGATTCATAACCAAGTGAAGTGCGCCTGTTGAGTAGAGGGTACAGTTTTGATAGCCGGGCAAACGCAAGCGTAACAGACCGACAGATGTGGGCGTTCCAAGTAAGTCGGGTGTCCAGTAACACCCCAAGGTATTTCACTGGCACATTGCTTGGTAACCATGAGAGCGGGTACAAATATGTGCTAATGGACATCCCCAGCTATGATGAAAAGAAAATCCTTATGCAAGGAAACACACTGTGCCCAAATCAGGGAAGTCATTGTTAACTGGTAAACAAAAGAATAAAGGTATGGAATTCCATCCAGTGAAGACTATTATCTACCTGCAGTTTGAAACCTTTCTCCGAAGCTGCAAATCTTTTTTACCATCTGGATGACATTTGAATAACATTTGTGCATATAGTTTTACGTTTTATGAAGCAAATATGAATGAAAGATGAAAAATAGCCTAATCAATGTGCACTGTATAGCTGCTGCATGAATGTAATTGTGATGGTAATGACTGTTATAAGTGGTGTTATTTATTAATGTATTTTTTACTATCTTCTTGGTCATTATATAATCAATTTTTATCACATTGTTCATTTAATAACTTTCTCATAGTGTTAGTGTGAATTATATGAAACAGATTTCAAGCTGGCAGGTTTATAATAGCAAGAAAACCATGCAAAAATGTTCAAATCAGACTCTCTTGAAAAGTAAATGCATTGCAACTGTTTAATCTGCATTTCCGCCCTCCCAGAAAAAAGAAACCGCACATGCGCACAAGCGAGGGTGTGTGCTTGTAACTTTGAGCATTATGACAAAAGGTAAGCAAGCATAAATAGTGTTTAAATACGCGTCTTTCAACATACGCAATTGGGATTTTCATTACATTTCCCAGCAATACTTCCGTTGTCTTTTATTTTATCAAAAAGACCTTTAAATTTTATTGAAACGTAGTCAGTATGTTTGACATCTTGTCATGGCAAATAAAATGTACCAAATATCTTTAATTTTATTTGAATAACTGCCTATGAAATCCTCTTCAATGAGAATTAATTTTATATAGTTTTTAAACTGTAAGACATATACTTTACAACATGTTGATTGGTGAAATTCGCGATTCATTTCAAATTAAGTGCTGGTAACATTGAAACTCTCCGAATTTTGGTTGCTGTTTTTAATTTCCCAAAGGTTAATAATAGGATTTTGTAAATGTTAAATCACCACTCCCCCCCCCCCCCCATTTATACCCCGCCTTTAACTGCATTGGTCATATCGGCGGCCGTTCTCCTTTGAAATACATCCATGGTGTTAACTCGTATTCTTTGGGTTTTAATCATTAGATCAAGCACACATTAACACTCTCATTCATACTTCCAGACTCTAGGGAAGATGGGGAATCCTCTTGGTTGGAGTAAAATCTCCATCCCTAGCAGGGAATCGAATCCGGGACCCCTAGCACGACAGGCAGTCCATTCTTTTGTTTCTCATTGTGGCATGCAAACAGCGGAAGATCTATAAAAATTTTACTTTCCGAATTATTCCCTGCTATTTTTAATTTTACAAAGTTTTACAATTTTCAATTTTTTTTTAAATGTGAAATCACATTTGTTTATAGTGATGACAGGCCTAGAGCGAAAGGTTTATAAAGATTTGACTCTCGCTTGATACAGGTCATATAATAACGTTTTATTTGTTATATACAATAGTAAAACCAACACTCAATAAAATGGATTTAAATATGTGTGTGTGTGTGTGTGTGTGTGTGTGTGTGTGCGTCTGTGTGTGCATGTGTGTGTGTGTGTGTGTGTGTGTGTGTGTGTGTGTGTGTGTTACGAAACTAATAAAATTAATAATCTTCAAAAAAACGTAATTTGCAATATGTTTAATACTTTATCTGTATTCAAAATGAGAGTTTTATGCCCATTCATTTGCTGCTAGAATTTTTAACATGGAGACGAATGCTTTTAAAAGCCATTTTTTAAATTTACGTCTTCCAACTTTAGGTGTATCTTCATCCTCAAAATATGGCGAAACCCTGGAAAAAAGACATCCAAACAACTCCCCCTAATCGAGATTCGAAGTTGGGACCGGTTGAACGTGGAGACACGCTACCACCTACGCTTCATAATCGTCATGGTATTTTGTAACACTGACAAAAGTTTTTCTGCAGGGTGCTGGTGAACTTTGACCAAGTAAAAGCAAGCATATAGCTGACTATATGAAATACTTCCAGCAGTTATTTGCCTCTGTATTTGGTTTCCTTGGAAACCAAACACGGAGCAGCGAGTGGAAAGTTAACTTCCCCAAAATGGCTTGCACTCTATTGTACAAGTGTCACAGCAATGTACTGCCTGTCACGGCACAGTGATTGTCGCCTCCAGATCTGTTATAGACAACGCGGTGCCTTATTTGGCACAACCCGAGCGTCCAAAGTTCGAGTCCGGAAACGGAAGTTGCCACACCGTTATTATATAACGGTTAGCACAATTTTGAATGTGTAAGGAAACACGATGGTGATACTGCTAAATGAAAAGAAGATTGACATTAGCGACATTCGTAAGCTTTCAGAAAGCCCTCCCCCGTCGTTAGTCTTTGTAATTATTCTTAACTGAAGAAACGAGCAAATGTTTGTGCTACATTTATACCCGATTTCACCAACCGATGTTAATACTTAACACGGCTGTTAGTCTATTTAGCAATACAGTAGAGTCTCGATTATCCGACCTAAACTGGCCCTAGACAAGGTCGGATAGCTGAAAATGTCGGATAATAGAAAATAAGTTGGAAAATGGAGTGAAACATGGTAGGTATACTGTATTATTAAAACTATTGTTGGTGTTGCGGTATTTACTGAATAATCAAACCAATTCTACATGCAATATTGAACAATCATAAGCTCCAAGGTCTTAAGAAAAGAAGTTTATCAATGAAGTCTGCTTGCTTGCTGAATGGCGTTTCCTTGCTGCGAGATTTCGCCATCGACGAAACATCAATACCCCAGTTGCACTTGCCTCCGGCTTTTGCTCCACGGATCTTAATGCCATCTATAAAGAACTTAAACCTTCAGCGTGACTCATCTTCTTCTCGGTTTGTTCTTTAATTTCCCGTTCTGCTTCACCCTCATAGTCATTACCATTCACGAAATCAACAAAATCATAGTCTGTAAGTTCAAATTGTTGATCTTCTGCACACCAGCTACTCACATCTCGAGTCGTAGCGTCCTCACAGCCAGGAATGCAATTCAGTAAGGGAACAATGTCACCCATGTCTTCTTGTAGATATTTTCTTCTTCATTTTCATTATCAACTAAAAGTATGTTCCAAAACTTTGCTAATGTCGTTGTTGTGTCGTTGCTAATGTCGATTTTTTCCCAATCCTGAGGAACCCAGTATGCAACGTCTTATGTTGATAGATCTTAACTTTTCCATCATGTCCTTACCACTGTCCATTTCCTCTATCAGGTACAAAAGGAGCTGTCGCCGATATTTTCTTTTCTTTTCCTACATGGAAATAATCGCTTTCTTTCTTTTGTTTGCCATATTGTACTCACATGAGATGAAAACAATATCGTCTGTACCCAAGCTATACCTGCACACTCACTGAAGGTTCGAGGATGCACATCCTGCTGACCAAGCACTGGTGAGAGTATTTCGGATAATACGGAATGTCGGTTTACCGAAAGTCGCATAACCGAGCCTATACTGTAGTTATACTGAGTAGTACTGTAGTAGTACTGTAGTTACTGTAATTATAGTTTAATTGCATTAAACCAACATGTGTTAGCTTAACACTTGTGTTAAACCTCTTGTTAAACTAACAAGCCATATTTCTGTTGCAAAGACGTTAACAATCGTAGAATTGTCCAGATGGCGGGCGTGAACGGAACTTTTGATGTCCTATAAAGATAAATGATTTTTAGGATCTATCAGAAGAAGATTTTCTACAGAGGTATAGACTGTGGAAACAAGTTGTTGTGAAGGTTACTAAGGAAGCATAAGAAGGTTAGAACATGCATCCAATAGGAATATGCCGATCTCCCCTTTGCTTCAAGCATTAATAACTTCGCGATTTTATAATTCACTGAATTCTCTGGATAATACACTGTCCACCTCCCGTCTTGAAACGTTCAAGTCTCTTGTCACTTCTGTCCTTCGCATCTCGTTTTAAATTTACGTAATATTGACGAAATTGCTTCGTACTTCTGATTGTGACATTTGCATTCGAATTAAACTCATTTCTAACTTTTTTCTCACGTCACATCTTTCTCTTTCATATTTACCGCATCCGTCCTCTTATTTTCCACAATATCCTTATATTTAGTTAACAATTCTTTCTCGATTGATGAGAAGTTTGTACCACTTCTTCTCTTCTGATTCTGTTCATCCGCCATTTTTTCAGCTGTGTGTAACGAAAATAAGAACAAAAGCGCATCGTACTACGTTCAGAAAATAACACGATTCATCTACAGCCTGCTATATCTGTAATATTTGCAAGTCTCTCGGCATTAATACGTGTTTATTAACATTTTCAGAAAGCGTGCTTGTGAAATGCAAGGATTTTTAGAAGTTTTGTAAACTCTGTGACAAATATTACGTTAGATTTGTTAATATCGTTTTTTTTACGTCTGTTGGTGAAATCGGGCATTATAATTCAAAAGTTAACAAGAGATGTTACCTCAAAACAATCCAGATACCGAGCAGAGTACCTGTTGAGGTGAACAATTATTGTTTTGTGCTCATGTTCAACTCCTCACATATGAAACTGCACAAATGGGCCAATCGGAATAAAAGTTTTTTCACTTACTCTGAAGGGATTGTCCTGAAGCGTGGCGTAGTCGGCTGAAGCGTTATACTCTGATTCCCTGCGAATGAGAACAGAATGTGCGTGTGATCAGCTGTAAAAAAAAAAAAAAAAAAATTAAGATCACTGCCATTTGAGAAAAGGCGACGATATCAGTTGAAACTGGAGTATAAATGGGGAAAAAGGTCAGAAATGAAACCATTTCTACACATTTTTATTTTGATCAAGAGGAAAGGGATAAGAAAAATTTTAAGAAGAATTTTGTAAGATGAATTTATAAAAGAGATAAAGATAAACCATATATTTCTATACAGTTTTCGAATCAAAGCCCGTATTTTATCTGCTCACTAGCATTTGTAGTTTTCTAACAGATCGCACATTTACTGTTCGCATTGGTGGCACGGAGTCCTCTCAGCGCCATATTACAGCAGGAGTTCCTCAGGGATCCATATTGGCGCCAATCTTATTTAGTATCTATACCTATGATCTTCCTGACTTGGCCCCTACCTCCATAGCCTTATACGCTGATGATACTGTTTTATATCATTCCGGCACATATCTCCCTACAACTATTCACACGCTACAAACCTCTCTTGACTGCCTCGTTGAATGGTTCGATACTTGACGCATACGTCTTAACACTCAAAAGACCGCAGCTAAGATTTTTAGCTTACGTCGCATCTCCAACTCTTCCGAATTGCATATTAAGCATGAATCAATTCACTGGCTACCTCCTACAACCTCCGTCAAATACCTTGGAGTAATGCTGGACACTAAACTTACTTGGCGAGCCCATATTGATCGACTTATCTCGTTGGCATCAGAACGACTGTCAAAACTCGGTCTGCTACTTCATAGACACACTCCTCTTGGAATTGAATGCTCTCTGCTTCTCTACAAATCTCTTGTCCGGCCACTTATCACATATGCTTCCCAGGTATGGGGTACTGCTAGCAACACTCATCTCCGAAGGCTACAGGTCCTGCAAAATCGATTTCTGCGCATCGCCATGGATGCCCCTTGGTACGTAAGAAATCAACAACTGAATAAAGAACTTTGTCTCCTTCCTCTTCACCAGTACATACGTCAGATCGCCTCTCGCTTCTTCTCAAACCTGCCAGATGTTCCAGGAGCTGTGATGTACGACATCGGCGTACGAAGCCGCCAGCCCACACGCCTGAAGAGACGACTCCCACAGGATCACCTCCTTAGTGACTCTGAATGAAAAAACTATGAATATTGTTTCACAATGACTGTTGTTCTTATCTCTTTGATTACTTTTTTTTATTAACAGCTTTTTTTCTCTCTTGTTTCACAGTGTTAAGTAGATAATAGGAGCCAACTTTGTTTTCCTTACATGTTATTATATAGTTCATAAAGATTCAATTAGTTAACAAGGATCTGTAAAGCATGAACTGCTGATCGATCATTGAATAAATTTAGAAAAAAGGCCTGTATTTGTACACAAGACAGCAGGCGCGGCTCTGGGCGAATTGATTAGGTGACTTGGAAAGATGGCTAACCTAAATCCCCAAAATCAGCATCGCAAAAACGGATTTTATACTGCAATAGTGATTTTGAATTTGATGGGGCTTCCCTCTGTATATGAATCCAAAAGTTCCTTAAAATTG
Organism: Mantis religiosa; assembly: GCA_030765055.1. Taxonomy (NCBI): domain Eukaryota; kingdom Metazoa; phylum Arthropoda; class Insecta; order Mantodea; family Mantidae; genus Mantis; species Mantis religiosa. Next base: position 105,126,289 of record CM060955.1, on the reverse strand, counting down.
CCTTTATTTAAAGAGTCCTCGTTTTATTATGTCCACGAAATGTCATTTCTTGTCTCTTTCCCTAATGGAATATTACATGAAAAGCCTGTTAAGCTTAACGTTCTCATTGTATTTTACAATATACAGACGTGAGCTTTCCCGAAGGTCGTCTGCAATTTTGTTAGTGTTTCGTCCCAGCTTCTTCAATCCGACACAATTATGTTCCTAATACCAAAGTGTCTTAAATTTCCTAATGTATTTTGCAGATGCTCCGCCACAAAGTTTTTCTAAACATAGCACTGGTTTTGGCCTACCGACTTTTACCACGACGCGTTTGTCATCATTTTTCCATAAAGATAGTGTGTTTGGAGAATAGAACACAACAGGCCGTGTGTTCCATTTATTGTAAATCCCTTAAATATGAAAAATTAAACACTTCATATATCAGACAATAGTCACTGATCTCTTTAAAAAATTACGATTTTACAGAGGATATAAATTGATAATAAACAGTAGCACATGACACGCGGGGCTCGCTTCAAGCGGGTTACCACTTCTACCAACTAATTTCTTTTCAAATAAACGAAAAAGTAGAAAAAGGTTCCTGTATTGTGTTAGCAACACGAGTTGGTACGGAATATACGGCTTCTATGAATCGAATCCGTAGCCATGGTAACCAGCAATGCATTCTGCCCCTCCAACCGCAAATGTTACGGTCACCTTGGCCTTATAATAACGAATCACTAGTCGGGAAGTAAGCTAGCTGCATTATCGACAGGCGACCGCCAAGAGAGCAGTTCCATTACAAAATGTAACTTGGAGAACTTTTATAAACGAAAGTTAAATGCTGAAACACAAAACTTAACCATGTAAGTTATTAAAAGAAACAAATGGGTGACTCGGCGATTCAAGCGCATCAAGGAAGAACAGCCCCTGATAAAACTGCGCAAATGGGCCAATCGGAACAAACGTTTGTTCACTTACTCTGAAGGAATTTTCCTGAGCCCTGGCGTAGTCGGCTGGAGCGTTATACTGTGATTCCCTGAGAATGAGGATGAAATATGCGTTGTACAAAACCAAACGACCAGAAACCCCACAGTTAAGAACATTGTCATTTGAAAAAAAAAAAAAGGCGACGATATCAGCTAAAACTGGGGTATAAATGGAACAACAACAAAAATTTCAGAAATGAAACCATTTCTACAAATTTTTATCTTGATCAAAAGGAAAAGGATAAGAAAATTTGTAAGAATAATTTGGTAAGAAGAATTTATATATTGTCACCCGAACGTTGGAACACCCTATAGAACCAGCTGAGAGCGGGCAAGCAGGGGACGGTCGGCAGTCGCCACGCCCCCTCCCCCTCGTTTGTCTTATAGTGGTTGACAAGGGGTGGCGGGGAGAAAAAACATCACTGCGCCGTCTCTTTCTGTTCCACCTGTCAGAACAAACAAATCTTGGGTGATTAAAAATAGTTTAAAAGATAAATGGCAAAATGAATGGACAGAAAGTCTAGAAGGTAGAAGAGTGTTTGAAATTTTTCAGAACGTCAAAGAGAGACTAAAATTGAATTTTATTCAACCAACAAAGGGATTTATACATTATATAACAGGACACGGACCTTATAAGACCTATTGGAAGAAAATCAATAAAACTGAAAATGATATATGTGAATTATGTAACAAACAAGATAATCCTGAACATGTAGTATTTGAATGTGGAAGATATGCAATTCACCAACAAGAAGAGAGGCATGCGCTAGCAGGATATATCGTATATGACATAATTCGAGATCAACAATTGGTAAATAAATTACAAGTTTTGACTAACTTTGTAAGTAAGAAAGCATGGGAGGTAAAAATATTCAAAGGAGAAAGAGTTGATAATAGGCGAAGAATAGTACAAGATCCAAGAAGGAGTTCTAGAATACAAAATAGGATAAGACGGGAAGAATTATTGAATAATCTAACAATGGAGTTGACTGCATGGGCGGCGGAGGGAGAGAGTGATGGCAGAGGCCATGGTGGACTACAGAATTAGTAGATTTAGATATAGATTTAGGAAATAAGGATTTTGTAATTCTTATAGTAATTTTTATAGTTGTTTTCTTTTGTTTTTTGCTTTTTTTGTGTTTATTTCTGTTATTTTATTTCATTTTATTTTTGTAGAGTAGTTTTCTGAGAGATTTGTATAATTATAACATTTGTAAGGATTTTATGGAAAAATAAAGAGAAAAATTGGATATATGCCCCGGTATAGTTGTCTAGGTGCCGGGGTAGAATATTCAGATTTTATTTATTTATTTATTTATTTATTTGTTCCACCTGTGTTCTCGAACTTACGGGATATTTCATCTAATCCAGAACATTCTCGATCCCCCAGCTGGCCCTATATAAGCAACACGCCGGGCAGTAAGTGAGTCAGTCAGTTAGTCAGAGTTCTTGGCGAGCAGTGTAAGAGTGCAGTTTACGACGAGAAGACTGTGTACGTGCATCGGAGTATTGTATGTAATTACGAATGCAAGTTAAATTGTAACGGACGAACTGGTGAATCGTAATTGTGTGCATTACGTAATTTTGTGTAATTGGCAAGTGTCCAACTGTAAGTCGGTGGAAATAAAGAACATTTTTGAGTGGTGTAATTGGACTTTTCATTTCACAAACCCACAAAGTCACAATATATAAAGCTAAACCATATATTTCTATACGGTTTTCGAATCAAAACCTCTATTTGTACACAAGATGGTTGATCAGCACGATGCCTGATACGAGAGTGAGAGAAGTACACTGACAGAATAAGGGCGAAATAGATTAAAGAGAAGTATATACTGGAACAATTGATGAAATGATGGCGTTGGAAACCGGAGATCCTGGAGAAAACCCGTGTCGTATTGTCTACTACAAATTTCACATGCGGTCATCTGGGATCGAACTCGGACCACCTTGGTAAAGAATCAAGTTGTCTAACCACCCGGCCACGACGCGGCCTTTAAATTGGAAAATAATTAGGTAAATTATACAGAGTTAGTTGTTTTGTATTTCCTTTGTGTTATTGTTGGTAAATTGTAAGATATTCCTCTTTGTTTGGTATGTACACGACCTTTGGTGCACCCATATGCAGATGCATTACAATAGGTAATCACGAACACTTAGAAGAACAATGAAAGTCATGTAACACAGCCATAAATTTAAGAAGCAACGAGTACTATTGTTTTAGTGTCCCGTTTTGACGGACACTAATAATAATTATCAAATCACCTCAAGTCTCAGATAACAGAGGTCATGAACTTCCCACGCCTCGCCTCGAGGATTCTCCAAGACGAAAGTCGAGCTGCTATAAAGCAATTTCTCTTTTTAACCCTCAATTACGTTCAATCAAGATGAAGTCTGGCTGCACGTGGTCAAATGACTCACAAAGACAGCGGGGCCTGTTGGCAGAAATAATTTTATTTGGGCACGCAATCAACTGCCTGCTTTTGTATGCTGAGAAATAAGGTGACACCTTAGTAGCTTTGTACTAGATGACCATGGGAAAGTCAAGTTGCTGCCCTCTGCCTGTTGAAGAAGCGTTTTACTGCATCCAGAAATTCAATATCAAAAATATATGTTTCTAGCTTCACAAAATTAAAAAAACAATGCAATTTTAGAAAAAGGTTGTGGGGTATTTGTATGTGTGACAAGGTTCGACAGAAGGACTTAGCACGTCGACCTGAAGATCTCTTGTACCTAGGCCCCTGACCGAGCGTGATGGCTCAGGCGGTTTCGTCTGGGGCTCGCATTCGGGAGGTCCGGGTTCGATTCCTCTGGCCGACCTACCTGAACCATGGTTTTTTTCGGGAGTTCTCCTGGGTCGCTAGGCGAACGCTGCGTAGGTTAATTGCACCCCCCAAATTTCCTGTCCTTCCATTTCGTCTTCATTATCATTTCACATCATCTCTCATCAGGATAGAAGTGTCAGCGTGGGTCTTGGCGCTGCATGGCAGGATGATAAGCTCTGTTCTTGATAAAACTTACTCCTTCAGTAGGATGGTCTCCGGTCTGTGTGCCGGCCTATTGGGCCATTTAAGGACCGCAGTGGGTGGGATGTCGGTTCTGCTGGCCTGCCGGGGAGTTTCCAATTGGTCAGTTGCAGGAACTCTGTCCTCTACTCACACGATCGGTGCTCTCTGTCTGCTCTCGCCTCATACTTCCTCACCAGTGACGTACAAACGTCCAACCTCCCCTTGCGATGTTACTCATCCTCTGGGAAATCTGGGACCGGGATACCTCCCCTGATCTAGAGGATGCTTTACAGAGCAAATTCCCTGAAATATTCCTACAGGATGAAAGGTGAAATAAAATGAGAAGTGAAGGGGCAGGCAATTCGGGAGCATATTATTCTTCCCGGCATTCGCCTAGCTTCCAGAGATACCCAGAAAAACCCTTGGGCCAGGAAGATCGGTCACGAGAAATGAACCCACGAACTCCTGCTATATATATGCTATCGCTTGAGTCATGGGCTGCGCCGTGGCTCAGTGATTGGACCGCTTGGCTCTCACCAAGGCGGCCCGGGTTCGATCCCAGGCGACCGCAAAGTGAGATTTGTTGTGGACAACACGGCGCTGGGGTGGTTTTTCTCCGGGATCTCCGGTTTCCCCCACCATCTCATTCCACCGGTGCTCCATCTTCATCTCATGTATCATCAGTGTCATCGCCTGCGGTGCCGTATGTAGTAAAAGCGGGCGTTAAACACTACACATTTCATTTCATTTCTGTCTTCTACTCACTCGATCGGTGCTCTCTTCTGCTCTCGCCTCATCCTTCCTCACCAGTGACGTACAAACGTCCAGCCTCCCCTTGCGATGTTACTCATTCCCTGGGAAATCCAGGACCGGGATATCTCCCCTGATCTATAGGATGATTTACAGAGCAAATTACCTGTCATCTTGGTCGAAAATCCCACCAACACTTAAAACCCTGAAATATCCCTACAGGATGAAAAGTGAAATAAAATGAGAAGTGAAGGGGCAGGCAATTCGAGAGGATATTCTTCTTCCCGACATTCGCCTAGCGACCGGGGAAACCCTGAAAAACCCTTGGGCCAGGAAGATCGGTCACGGCTATCGCTTGAGCCATGGGCCGCGCCGTGGCTCAGTGGTTAGACCGCTTGGCTCTCACCAAGGTGGCCCGGGTTCGATCCCAGGAGACCACAAAGTGAGATTTGTGATGGACAACACGGCGCTGGGGCAGGTTTTCTCCGGGATCTCCGGTTTCCCCCGCCATCTCACTCCACCGGTGCTCCATCTTCATCTCATGTATCATCAGTGTCATCGCCTGCGATGCCGTATGTAGTAAAAGCGGGCGTTAAACACTACACACTATTACTACGCTTGAGCCATGCGATGTGGACAGCATAACTTAAGAACAACAATTTGGTTAAACATCACACTTGATATTCAGATTCAGCATCTTCCAAGCATTCGACAACACGTTTTTCAAAAAAAATTCCTGACCCAAAATAAAAGAAGCACTAATGACTGATTAAACTGCCTCTTTTTAAAAATCTGCATGTAAATATCACAATATACATTCTGTATTTGTGAACAGTCTTTGAAGGCCAATTTAGTTGAATAAATTTCGTGTTGGCATATATTTGTTGATATCAGTTTGAGTTTTTTTGAAATACTTGATACTTTTTGAAGGGTACGGTTGTTTCTTCGATGCCATGTAAGGAACGAAATTTCAAAAACAGCAAATAACGACCTGTTTTTGAAAGATTTTATTGAAGTTTCAATTTCTTGTATCTCAACGAAATGGGTAACAAAATGCTTTTATAAAAGCTTATCTCGATTAACGAGAAATACTTAGGAAAATTCTCTTTTGTGGGTCAAGTTTCTACAAGGCTTATAAAAGTAAGCAAAAATGAGTAGACAAAGTCTTGTAAATATAACTCATGAAATGAATGTCCTATAAAAGAAAGGTTTCTCGGGTTGGCAAATTCCTCTAAACACTTGTCTTATTGAAATATGTCCTTTACTTTTTTTTTTTTTTTTTTTTTTTTTTTTTTTTTTAATTTTACGTCCTCCAACGTTGTCATATCGGACGGTGAATGAAATGGGTGAAATGATGCTCAAATGTGCCCAGGGTCCAAGGAGCTTAGAGCTATCCGACATTCGTCTTTATAAGGGAAAACCCCGGAAAAACCTTATCCAGGTAAATCAGCCTGACCGAGATTCGAACTCGGGACTTAAACATCAACCTCATTGCTTCATTATTGAATTGTAATATTTCATCTACTTGCTATAGTTAAGCAGTATTGATTAAAATTTCTTTATTCAGGGGTCCTCAAAATATGTATTGCTCGTGAAATACCAACATGAAATTTTTAGGAGGAAATGAAATGAAATATGTATTGTTTAACGCCCGCTTTTACTACATACGGCAACGCAGGCGGTGACACTGATGGTACATGAGATGAAGATGGAGCACCGGTGGAATGAGATGGCGGGGGAAACCGGAGGTCCCGGAGAAAATCCGCCCCAGCGCCGTGTTGTCCACCACAATCTCACTTTGCGGTCACCTGGGATCGAACCTGGGCCGCCTTGGTGAGAGCCAAGTGGTCTAACCACTGAGCCACGGCGTGGCCTTTTAGGTGGAGCAACTAAGTACATGAACTAGAAGTGACCTGGTAAAACTTTTACAATTATTATTATAATTTTTGTTTGTATTAATAGCAAAACTGAACAGAAGAATTGCTTCAAAACACATCTAAATGCCCAAATTTTGAAAGAGTTCCATAAAGTTTTTTTTATAATATCATATTTACTTATAAACCCACCTGCAGCAAATTAGAGCACATGAAATAAAAAGGACTTTTTTGTCTAAATGAACAAAACAGTACTGGAAAATGTTATTCCGATCACAGGATGATATTACTATAGTTGTGAATTCTTTTGCATCTTGTTTGATTCACCTCGTATTTTCTTACGTTATCGACATTCTTCGAACCCACCATCTGCAGTATCTTTGCTTCAGGTGTTCCTTTGACATTACTCAGTATAAATCAGATAACACAAAGGGCAACATGGAATGTTTAGCTTATACAAGACAACTTAGTATTAATACTAACATGCTTTTGCCATTTAAGAGGAAAAATGGATGGTATCAAACCATTATTAATGATAAGAGGAGAAACTGTGAGATAGGATATCTTACAGGATGCAGCATGACGAACAATGTAATCAAGGGCAAATGCGCTTATTGTTTACAAATGCTTGAGTGTTGAATTATAGGGCGATCCATTTAAACCTGAACTATTTTAACAGGCCATAACTTTTTAAGCAATAATAGGACACACGTGCAACTGTGGGAGAATATAATACACAATTGAAAGATTATATTACACTATTTATATCTCAGAGAAAATGTTGGAAGTGTCCTCCACGAGCTTCTATACATATTTCGACTCGTTTCACCATATTCTCTGAAGTTTTACGGAGAGTATCCTCGCCAATGTTTCTTATTTCGGTTCGAATGGATTCCTTGAGAACATCAATTGTCCGTGGCCTATTCTTGTACACTCACCTCCGGTGAGGTTAGGTCAGGAGGTCTGGAGGGCCACAGATGTTTTGAGATTATTCAATTATCAAAGAAACTGGTTACAAGTTCCATGGTGGCATTAGATGTTTGGCACGTTGCTCCATTTTCTTCTTCTTCTTCACTTCATGGCATTGGCAATCAAGTGCCTGTTCCGCCTTCGAAGTCCTCCAGCCATCGTTTCCTGGGTCTGCCCACCGATCTCCTACCTTTGGGATGATACTATAATATTTGTTTTGTAAGTCTATAGTCTGGCATTCTTTCAACATGTTCCTTCCATTTTTGTTTGAGATCTTTTAACCTATCATTCATACTAAAAATGTCCAGCTCCTCTCTTATATTTTCATTTTTTATTAAGTCCCTCTTCGTGCATCCTTTCACACTTCTCAAGAATTTCATTTCTGAAGCCTGTATTTTACTCTGTTGCTTTTTAGTTAACGTCCAAGTCTCACTTCCGTATGTCAGTATAGGTACAGCCATAACTTTGTAGAACTTTAATTTTGTTTCTTTACGTATTTTGTTTCTAAATGTTCTCTTTCACTCTTTAAAATTTGCATATTTTATTGTAGACATCATATTCCTTGTCATAATTAACATCAGTTCCCAAGTAGTTAAAATGGCTTACCTGTTCAACGCAACGATTATGTATAACTATTTTTGTTCTAATTGGCTCTTTCCCTATGAATGCCATTACCTTTGATTTTATAAAAGAAATTTTCATATTATATTGCTTACAAAGTTCACTAAGTTTAAAAATAGATTTTTGCTCCATCTTGCTGGAAATAACCTTCTCTCAATTCGATATCATCCAGCTGCTCCACAAATGTCTTGAGGATACCCATATAAACTTCAGCGATCAGTTGACTGAAAAGAGGCCGTGATTGAAACGTAAAAAAGTGCTCTTTCACCAGGATAATGCATCACTACATACATCAGCCATCGCAATGGCGAAAATGTATGAGTTGGGCTTTGAATTGGTTCCTCAGCCACCTTATTCACCAGACTTAGCACCAAGTGACTTCTTCCTGTTCCCAAAATTGAAAATTTGGCTTGGTGGTAAAAAATTTTCATCAAATAAAGATGTGATAGTCACCGTCAACGAGTATTTTGCAGATCTTGACAGAACCTATTTTTCTGACCTTTTTTTACCATACTTGTCAAACGACCCTCGTATTAGGTACAGGAGAAGAACGGCTGTACATCAAGTAATGCCCACCTCGGTTGCGTAGTTGGTAGCGTGTCTGCCTCACGTCAAGAGGTCCCAAGTTTAAATCTCGGTTAGGGTGATAAGGATACCTGGATAAGGTTTTTTCCGAGGTTTTCCCTTATCCTGATCGACGAATGTCTGGTAATTCTAAGCTCTATGGACCTCGGACTAATTTGAGCATCATTTCACCCATTTCATTTTCATTCATCATCGCCCGCCTCGGTAGCGTGGTGGTAGCGAGTCTGCCTCACGTTCAAGAGGTCCGAGTTCGAATCTTCGTCAGATTGTTACCTGGATAAGGTTTTTTCCGAGTTTTTCCCTTATCCTGATAGACGAAAGTCGGGTAACTCTAAGCTCTATGGACCCTGGGCTCATTTGAGCATCATTTCACCCATTCCATTCATCGTCCGATATGGCTTAACGTTGGAGGACGTAAAATTAAAAAAAAAAATCATTCATCGTTCGATATGATTCAAAGTTGGAGGACGTAAATTACACACACACACACACACACACACACACACACACACACACACACACACACACACACACACACACACACATACCATACACACAATACATCAAGTAACAACCATTGGTAAAGAGCTCTGTAACTAATAAAAGCGACGTCCAGTCTTCCATTTAGGTATCCAAAGTCATTCTCCTTTCCGATGCGGGGGCTCAATCACTTAAGGAAGGATAGGTGGTTAGAAGAATGAGGCATTGTGTCACGTGGATCCTGGGAACAAGTCCGCAGGAAGGAGCATCATGCAAGCACCAAGGAGACATTTTTAGACGTACAAATTACTGTCGCCCAATCTCCAATCCTGAAACATGTGAAGGTGAGATAGATGTCCACACGAAAACTACGCATAACCCTAAGGTCGAGGTGGTCCAACGGAATTCGAACCTGGGAGCTTCCGAATGGAGCCTTCTGAGCTCGGTTCTAATGCGTAGAATTTCTGAACATGGATTTATAAACAAAATATGTTCACATGATACACATCTACTAGCGACCTTAACTTTTGTGCTTCTTTAGAGTTGTACGTATCAGTTGAAACATAGTCTCTGTGCAAAAAGCATGGCTTTGATGTTGTTTCCTGACCTGTCTCCAGCCATGCATAGCGATGTTATCATGCGAAAACAACGGTTGAACGCTTTCGGTGACCAACAGCTCATCTGTTTGAGTGCATCCTGACCAGGCGTACGCTCTGATGAGCAGGCCATACGGACCCATTCGTAGTATACGTGTTTATTTAGCTTCTGCATACGCACAGCACTAGCAAACGAGAGGCAGGTAATTTTATATCGTGGGTGTAACTGGGCTTAATGTGCAAAAAAATCCATGTGCTTACAGAAATACGATGAACATTACTCTCCTCTTCGCACGTGCGCGTATGGCTGTGTGTGTGTGTTTGCAGAAGCACTGTATATAAATTTAATAGTGTCATATTTAAATAATTATCATGGCCAATAATGATATCGACATATGATTTGTCCGCCTCGGTAGCGTAGATGGTAGCGTGTCTGCCTCACCTTCAAGAGGTCCCGAGTTCGAATTTTCTGAGGTTTTCCCTTATCCTGAAAGACGAATGTCTGGTAACTGTAAGCTCCATGTACTCCGGACTCATTTGAGCACCATTTCACTCATCATCCGATATGACTAAACCTTGGAGGACGTAAATTACATACACACAAAAAAAAAAACATATTAGTTAGACAGACAGAGAATTTAATTTGTAAAGTAAAAGCTGAAGTGTTTAGAAAGAGGTTCAATACAAAAATTGATAATTTGCTATTTTAACATTTTTTCTCTGTCAGAGCAAAGAAAATTTTCATGGCTGTTTCAGTAGTTGACCAAAATTTGTTCTTCTAAATACAGCAGAAATTAGATATTATAGTATTCATATGAAAATAAACAGATTTTTCCATACATATTACGCAGATCGCGATACATTTTTACAAGAAATGATTGTAAATTAAACCACTTTTGTTTATGTACGTATAACATAAGGAAATAGTATTAAAATACTTAATCATGGAGGAATAAATTACAAAATTGTGACAAATAGTATTGCAAATATTTTCAGAAAATGTAAGGTTACAAAAGAATATTTTGAAAAAGGCACATGCTGACACACATACTGCATACTTTGTTTATTTCCTGTTTCCTAGTTACATAAAATTATTCAAATGTTTATCGGAATGAATAAGATTTCATAGGTTGTTTAAAAATATAATATTAATAAAAGTGTTATTGTTTTTGAGAAATTAAAATGATGATGATGATGATGATGATGATGATGATGGTGATGATGATGATGATGATGATGATGATGATGATGATGATGATGATGATGATGATGATGATGATGATGATGATGATGATGATGATGATGATGATGATGATGATGATGATGATGATGATGATGATGATGATGATGATGATGATGATGATGATGATGATGATGATGATGATGATGATGATGATGATGATGATAGTTGGCGCTACAGGTCATGTAGACCCTTAGCCTCCCTAACCACCCTCTTCCATTCTACTCGGTCCTCTGCTTTTGTTCTCCAGCCTTTAACCCCAAACTTCCTCAAGTCATCTTCTACATCACCTACCCATCTTTCCCTGGGTCTTCCTCTTCTCCTTCTGTCATCCAGCTTTCCTATGAATATCTTCTTAACTACACTGGTTTCCGGCATTCTCTGCAGATGGCCAATCCACCTTATTCTTCCTTGTTTAATTTTCACTACTATATTTGATTGTCCAAATAGACACTGTAACTCCAAGTTAGTCCTCATTCTCCATCCGTCCAAGTCCTTTATTACTCCAAATATATTTCTCAAAATCTTCCTTTCCTACCGTAATAACCATTGAACTTCTCTGATTGTCAACACCCAGCTTTCTGAACCATACATTATTATTGGTCTCAATACAGTTGTATATATTTTAATTTTAGTATTCCTACTGATGTTCCTTGATTTAAAGATATTCTGTAAGGCATAGAAACATCGCCAAGCTACAATTCTACTGGATTCCATAATAACCCTTATCTTATTCAAAGTGCTGTATTTGAAACCCAGCTCCTTTAGGAGACCGCGCAAAGTACAGTGACCATAAGGAAAATCACAAATTTCTTGCAAATGTGCAACCAATTCGTCTAAGGTGGGCGCTCTCCCTTTTGCATAGGATCTATAAATTTCTCGACGAATTAAATCGCATGTGAAATTATCTACTTTAGAAAAACGTTTCCTTTTGTTTTCACACTTGATCGGCGTCTTTGGTATCCCTTTCGTCACAATATTTCTTATTGTATTTCTGTGAATACCCAGAATTTATCATCAGATTCATGGCACGACCCCTTACCAAGATTATTTTTCAGCACATATATGTTCAAAACAAGCGCTTAAATTTGCTTAGAAACAGTTCCCGTTATAGCTTTGGGTTTTTTTTTTTTTTTTTTTTTTTTTTTTTTTTTTTTTTTTTTATAGGCTTTTCCAGTAATATAAGTCGGTCCAGTTATTCACACTGTCTTCACTTTGATTATTTTCACGTGACTGAAAGTTATCTACTACTTCATTTGCATTTACCACTGCAGTTCCCTCTTACGGTCTTCACATTGTGAGACAACGAATTTCTGCACGTAATGAAACAGATCAACTGGAAGTTGGAACTTTGGCAACTGAGACTCCACGTGGAGTACACATGCGACTGTCACTTCGAGAAAATCAGGGTTGCTATTGGTCCTTAACGACAGTGTTCCAGTTCTGAAGTGTGGAGATAGATTTATGACGGTCATTAGTGGGCGGGAGGCTCAGGTTCCTTTGACTCCGAACTGCACATGCGTTAACTAAACAGACTTTACCACTTACTATTCTTTCTTGAATTTCCACTGTTGTTTTACTATCTACTGTTACTATAGATCCCAGGTATTTAAATTTTTCCACTCTTTGGTATTCTTTCTCGTGTAATTTAACTGTAGGTTCTCTTCTTCTTGCATCTCCATCACCTCCCATCTTCACATATTTGGTTTCACTAACATTCACTACCAATCCTAGATCTTGTGCTTTCTCTTCCAACACTAGATAACTTTCCTCAAGAGCTCTTATATTCCTTGCGAGAATTGCCACATCGTCAGCATATGCCACTACTTGTACTGATCTGGAAAGTATAGTTCCTCCAGGGTTTATGGGTAATTGTCGGATTACTTTTGAGAAAATAAAATAATTAAAGGGTATTTGGGCAGTGGAGATTTCGTCAAAACTTCGAATATATACTTTAATGTTCCTGGATTGCATCAGAATTTTTTTTCAAGCTATGCTGTTCACGCGTACACTTCAAAACGTGTAGTTTTGGTGTATCTGGGTTTGGATTTTATTTTGCATTGCCTCAATACTTTACTTATTATAGATAAGAAATTATATAAATCCCTGTATAACCACTACGAAATAGTAACAGGTAGAAAACGCCACGTAACTGTTACATCCTGATGTGTTTCTTTAAAATCGAGGTTAAATTATCTCAAGATAGTGGGATTAAGATAAGTTTGCTATCAGGCAGATAGATTTCCATTGAAATGCTACGAACGTCACTACGTATATGTGGGAGGGTGTCCTCCCTTATTGTGGTTTTGCACAAGACCGGAAAGTGTGGGGGGACCCCCTCAAACGTGAGAGAATGCGGATACTAAAATATTTTACGAGCCTTCTTTTTACGGTTGCAACTCTGTGACCGTTTTTAATGGACATCCAATTTGGAGCTTAGGTGCCCAAGGTCCTTTGTCAAACTTGCGAGTTTCTACGTGAAGGTAAGTTTTAAGCAGTGGCGGCTCAGGGAAGTTCGCAGGGGTATGTGTTCAATAATGTCATATATAAAATGTACTTTAGGTTCCTTTTTGGAGAGTTTCCAACGCATTGTGTGTGATTTATTTATTTAAAAAATTCGAGATCGATATTTCACATGTTTTGAAGTCCCTTGAAGCTAAAATAAACACTAGATAAAGATTCATGTGCCAAACGATATATAGTAGTTAAATTACATTAAAAAAAACTAGTGTTAAAGCACGACTTTGATATTTTCCTTCTCACTGTGGAGTAATTCACTAGAATCTGGGGATATTTCCGTTGTTAGGTTCCATTCATAAGCAGCAGTTCTTCCTAAAATATATTTAGGAAGGTTATTTTACTGTACCTGTTAAGTTGGCACTCTTTTTATATAGTCGCAGTAGTTCAGATGTTGCACTTCGATCGTTTGGTCACTAAAGCTTTGACTCTCCTATCTCTATACAGCTGCTATAATGGTCTCAATTTTCCATGAAGCATGACTTTGACATTTTCCCCTCTCACTAGGGGGTAATTCACTACAATCTGGTGATATTTGAGTTGTTAGTTTCCATTCATAACCAGCAATTCTTCGTCAGATATGTTTACGAAGATTAGTTTTAGTGTACCTGTTAAGTTGGCACCCTTTTGATATCGTCGCAGTAGTTCAGATGTTTGCACTTCAACCGTTTGGTCACTAAAGCTTTGACTCTCCTAACTCTATAGAGCTGCTATAATGTGTCTCTATTTTCCATATCAGTTATTGGAGGAGGACAGTGAAAATTCTGCAAAGGCATGCAACATAAATCACGGTCTTCACTTTTTCAGGGATATTTTTCTTCCCGAGCAATAGACACGAACAATAGATGGATAGAGTCAACATGAAAAATTCAATGCCATGGCCAGGATTTGAACCACGGATATAATAGTTTCCGTCCAGTCGCTCTTAACCTTTCAGCTACCATGGCCAACGTACCAACATGACATTAAATTCTCCAGGTGAATCATATATGTCCCCGGTAGACCACTAGGGGCTCTGGCATCCGAGATACCCGTTTGTGGCCTATATAAGGCTAGTGTGGAGAAATGATTAATTTCCATCAATTAACTAAAATAATAAGAGTTAAATGATGAAGCCTGGGACTTAAGTACTTAAAATAGTAAGTCGCCACAAACGGTGTATCTCGGATGCAAGAGCCCCTAGTGGTCTACCGGGGACATATACGAGTCAACTGGAGAATTTAATGTCATGTTGGCACGTTGGCCATGGTAGCTCAAAGGTTAAGAGCGACTGGACGGAAACCAGGATATCCGTGGTTCAAATCCCAGCCATAGCATTGAATATTTCATGTTGACTCTATCCATCAAATATCTTAGCCTATATAAGGCTAGTGTGGAGAAATGATTAATTTCCATCAATTAACTAAAACGACCAATAGAGTTTCAGAGCCGCACAACCGAACTATCTTTGTAAAAGGTTTAGAGTTGCATGTACGCAAAGTTCTTTAAATCGGGAGTAAGTTCCCTTTTTTGACTGCAACTTATCATATAGTGAACGTGATTGATCATGTTTATCAAATATACCTTTAATCACTTTCGGAATCACCTAGAATTTGAATATTCAGCAGCAAGGGTCACAGAAATAGACTCCTGGGAGGAAGGGATGAAATGGCTGCGACCTACGTTTCTCTGATTTCTCTGGTCAGGTACCTTATTTACTCAGCCATTTTGAAATGGACTGCCTTTGTGATCGAACGGCTAACGTGCTGGTTTCTCAACCAGAGATTCAGGGTTCAATTTTCGGCTGGATTTGGAAAATGTCCTTCTATCACAATAATATCTTTGAGTCTAGAAGTAGGAGTATGGACGCCAAAATAAGTGTTTAATGTTAAAAGTGATGAACATTAAGAGACTATAGTTTAGTGAACAAATACGTCATCAGTCATTTTTCAAGTCAAAGGCCTCATATGACCAAAGAAGTCAAAGGAGGCTATGCTAGTGAAACATTAAAATGAAGTTAAAATGTTGGCCACCATACATATGGTACTGAACCATATGTATTTACCATAACTTGGTACTGGAGTATGAGATGTTATTGGATACATCACCAAGATTTAGAAGAAAATTACCCCAAACTATGATATATGTGGAAGATTTTTAGTTATTCTCAAGTTGTTCTCGGGAAGCAAGCCAGTTGAAAAGACGATTAGATATCGCCGTTTCGGAAGTGTGCATCTCTCCCATCATCAGGATATTTATTAAACGTTATAACTACAAATGAAATACTGGATGTAACACAAATATAAACAAAGACAAAACACTATCAAAATTTGCATTACTGAGCAAAAGACTGTTTTCAGTAAATTAAATGCCATGTCAGGAGATGGCGTGAGTATAGAAAATTAATTGGGTCAAAGAACCGTAACTACTTAACTTGATTATCAAGCTGTATTGATCTGTGTTTCTTAAGTCAACGGATTTCCATTTTTAAGGCCGGTTTCCAAGAGGAGCTGAACTGAAATCCAGCATCACGATTAAGCGTGTTCCTTTTAGAGGAAATCGCCAAAGCCTCCTTAACTCTCCGCTCTCAGTAACTGTTGCATTTTGCCAAGATGGTCGTCTCCCGAAAGTTGGCTCTATGGTCGTTATCAAAGCAATGCTCTGCTAGCCCAGACTTCTCAGGTTGCATTAAACGAATGCTGCGTTTATGTTCGATTATTCTGGTAGCGATTGTCCTTCCGGTTTGTCCCATATACGGTGTCCCACATTCACAGGGAATGCGGTACACTCCCGGAACTTGAAAGTCCAGTTTGTCTTTCACTGGTCTCAACAGATGTTTAATCTTCGGAGGTGGCTTGTGGATGGTCCCGATGTTATACTTGGCGAGGATTCTGCTCATTCTGCCGGATAGATTGCAGGTAAACGGCATGCAGGCTGTAGTGGTAGGCTTATCTGACGCTTGCTGTATTACAGGTTTCCCTTTCCTGGCGTTAGTGATCGAGGCTTCAGCGTCATGTTCGGAGTAGCTACAGTCTTTTGTTCAGTAATGCGAATTTTGATAGTGTTTTGTCTTTGTTTATATTTGTGTTTTATCCAGTGTTTCATTTGTGGTTATAACATTTAATAAATATCCTGATGATGGGAGATTTGCACACTCCCGAAACGTCGTTTCTAATCGTCTTTTCACCTGGCTTGCTTCCCGAGAATAACTTGAGCATATTCGTCGCCAGGAAAGCTTCAGGTCTTATTTTTAGTTATTTTTGCTTCTCCCAAAATTGTCTGTATTTTCACTAATGTTTGATTACTGTTTATTTTCAAGACTAATACAATTTTCGTGTTAATTTTCTGTATTCTCAGTCCGTACGAATTTTGTATAGCTTTAATGGACTAGGAAACAATAACAGATGAATGGACATAAATTATTTCAGGAAAAATTACATTAACCATTTTTGTAATCTTTTTTTTTTTTTTTTTTTTTTTTCCTTCCCATGGCGTTAAACTCTTCCCAAATGTTTCATTATGTATGTTTCAGAAATAAAGACATCGTCTGACGGAAGATGCTTTTACTACGACTTGTATTCTTCCGATAAACATTTGAAGGTTGTTTCCAAATACTGTATGTAAATAAGTGTTTAATTGCTGATTTAAAATAACATATACCAGAACTGTATTTTGAATACTTAATGAGAATAGAGCAATCATATTTATGAATTTATAAATTAAGATCTCAACAAATTATAATGGCTATTAAAAGTTATATGATTGTGCCACATCAAACAATGTGCAGCGCGACAATCCTGTGCCATCTTCCAAGAATGCAGCACAGAATTTTTTTAAGAAAGTCCCCCGTTATGATTTTTCGAAAAGTTTGATTTTCTAAAAAAAAAATTGCTCCAATTATTTTGAGTGAGTGTGAGTGAGTGTGTGATGTTTTAGGGCCCGTCGACAACGTCATTTGGGCCCGAAGTCAATACTAAAACCTAAAACCTACACAAATTTAGCTAAAAAGGTACAATAAAATAAAAACACTCAACCATTAAAAGGAGATAAAAGCCATCTAAAAACTAATAATTTAAAATCACTAAAACTAATAAATATAAAATACAAGTCAGACTTGCTTATTAAAACCAATTTTAGCCACAAACCGCAGTGCCTTATCCACGGCCACTGGGTCGTCACCTAAAACACCGTGCAAGTTAGTCCCCAAGCCCAAAGACTGGCGAACGCGGGCGTAGTGCGGGCAATCAAGCAATACGTGCCGCACCGTGAGGCGTACTGCACAATTATTTTGAGGAAAATATCATGTTTTAGCTATTTTCACCAGATATTAAATGTATAAATGTCTTGAATTTTCTGTAAATCTTCTCTGTATTACTTTTACATAGCTGGTAAACAGTAGAAAGCTGACAAAGGTACTACAGCTCGATGTTTGCATATTTGCACGTTTCATTCCTTGACAGTTAAACATATGCAAGTACAGTACGCGCAAGATAAGAAGAGCGCTGGATTTACGGGGTAGTGTGGGCAGAGGGGAAGAAAAGAGAGCTAACACTAATTTGTTTCTGCAGTGTGGTCAACCTTGTAAAACACAGCTCAGCAAAATAGCGTGTAAGATAAGCGAATATATGCACCGCAAGTGTGAGAGCTGTGGACAAACATTAAATTGAATTCGATCCGATAAGCTGTATATTTATATACTTACTATTTATGAAACACATAAAAACAGTAAACAAATATTATGACAGCTATAAATACTCACTAATTCGCTTTGCGATTCTTCGATTTCTGAGTCCCCTGCATCAGTTTCATCGCTAGTATCCTCTTATCTGTTGATAATTTCATCAATCGCATTTTCTATTACACCATTATTTCTCCAAAATTTCATTTCCAGTTCTTGGAACTTCTTGCAGTATCCTTCCCAATCCGTCGCAGTTACAGAAGAGAATGCTTCTACAGCAAGTTTCTGCAGGTTTGTGGCTTACATATCACCAGTAACGTTATGTCCTCTGAAAACGTTCTTTATTTTTGCCCACGCCAGTTCAGTTGCATTCAGATCACAGCTATACGGAGGTAAACAAATAATAGTGTGTCTCCTTTCGAAAACCGTAACATCCATAACATATGTAAGTCTTGCTCCTAGGTTTGTTGGTCTATTAAATACCGGTGTAGCTTTGGTAATGGAGGGAAATAGAAAGCTATGTAGAAATATACAAAGGGCTCAGAACAAGAGAAAAAGAAGGATAAAAAGAGCAAGATATAAGGAAAAGAAGGAAGCCAAAAAGGAAAGAATTGAAGGGAAAAGAGGAAAGAAAGAAAACATCACTATTATTTATTACCATACACAGATCACAGCCTTACCTGCTTTTTCCTGGTGTTTTTGGAGATTCATTGGGATGAGATGTACTAAACGATTTAATACGCCTGACAGTGCTGACGCTTTTTCCTGTGTAAGCAGTTTTGCTGAGTGGGAACATTAACTGGTTGTTATCCTTTTCTATATCGCAACTTTCTGCGACTTTCGCTATTATTTTGCGGCCATCACTATGCACGACTGTACGTGCATGTTTCCGAGTCGGAGTTCGTTGCTCGGAAGGTACATATGATGATGAGTTTGGTGTGCCCTCAGCCATAATTACAAACTGGTTAAGCTGTAGTAATTAACCTCAAGCTTGCACTAAACGAATGCACACAGAAAACATAGAGCGTGGGTAAAAGGTTAGCATATTAGTCACTAGATGTCAGAGTGTACTAGTGCAATATACTAGTATAGCGCATTTCATGTTTCTAAGTTGTCATCTGTGTTTACCGAGTTAGCCGAAACCTACCGAGTGAGGACTTGGGAGACGAACGCTCAAGATAAATTGCGCATACTGTAAGTAATAAATGTATTCCTCATTTTAAGGAGTTTATTAGGAAAGTTTTACAGAGCATATAAACGCATGTTTTTGGAGTTAGTGCAAATTTAACTAATTTGTGCATATCTGTGCATATATTTTACTTTTTCAGCAATGTTTCGTAAAGATATTTCATCCCGATACTACAAGAAGAAGAGAAGAATACAACAGAATTTCTCTTTTACTGCTCTATTTATGTGGGACTTAGATATTGTTTCTAAATCCATAAAAGGTCGTGAAAAATGAGAACGTAGCTATCAACAATGAGCACCTCTTGATATAAAAGTATGCCGCTCAACAAGTTAAACTAAAAAGCGTTCAACAATCACGCGGTAGATCCTTTAAAGTTTGGTGCGGCCGTTGTATCATAAAGCGATGTGGTATACATTAATAGTGCAAACAAAGCCGTCTGCCATAACCATAACTTCTCCAAGAATTAAAAAGTGCCAGTTTCACTTAACTTGTACTGATGTGCTGCTAATCGTAATTTTTGAAGTGTGAGATCGACACATAGTAACTACAAGTTTTATTTTTCTATTTGCAGAATATTTAAAAAAAATCAATGCTATTTTCGACTTAGTCCTTGTTGGTTTTCTTTACCTAAAATGAACCCATATTATTTTTATACCATTATTATAGGTGCCCTACAACAAAAAAATTATAAATTACACAACTACAAACATTGCTCATTGAAATATAGAAACTTTTTGAAATGACAGAATAAAATCCTTTCTTCCAGAAAACGTTGAAAAATATTTGTTTATTGCAATAAACACGACTAATACTAAAATAGACTGAAAGAGACATTAATAAATATTAATTAATTGGTACCTTGTTATAGGTTTTACTATAATAATAATAATAATAATAATAATAATAATAATAATAATAATAATAATAATAATAATAATAATAATAATAATAATAATAATAATAATAATAATAATAATAATAATAATAATAATAATAATAATAATAATAATAATAATAATAATAATAATAATAATAATAATAATAATAATAATAATAATAATAATAATAATAATAATAATAATAATAATAATAATAATAATAATAATAATAATAATAATAATAATAATAATAATAATAATAATAATAATAATAATAATAATAATAATAATAATAATAATAATAATAATAATAATAATAATAATAATAATAATAATAATAATAATAATAATAATAATAATAATAATAATAATAATAATATAATAATTAATAATAATAAATAATAATAATAATAATAATAAATAATAATAATAATAATAATAATAATAATAATAATAATAATAATAATAATAATAATAATAATAATAATAATAATAATAATAATAATAATAATAATAATAATAATAATAATAATAATAATAATAATAATAATAATAATAATAATAATAATAATAATAATAATAATAATAATAATAATAATAATAATAATAATAATAATAATAATAATAATAATAATAATAATAATAATAATAATAATAATAATAATAATAATAATAATAATAATAATAATAATAATAATAATAATAATAATAATAACCCATGGCACGACAGCCCTTAGAGGGCCAAGGCCTACCAACCCGACTGCCGGCCTCACGCCTACTTACGCACGCCAGAGGTGGACGATCATCCAACCGATACGGGGAGGAGATGTGGTCAGCACTCACGATGCTGAGTGGGCACCGGTCCTATACCCGGGACCTAAAATTCCCACCACATGGGTGGGATCGAACCCGGGCCGCTTTCCGTGGCTAAGGACCAAGGCATGCTGCCTTAGCCCGCTATGCCACGGCGCAGGACGTTTTATTGTAGTATTGCTTCAAAATGAATAACTGTGAAAAAGTAGGAATAATGTACTATATTTTAAATGCATATTGTGACTTTGTGGGTTCTTAGAATTAAAAGCCTTGTTTGAAGATATTTAAAATCTCTTTATTTCAGTAAAAACACTCTTTGTACATCCCTTACAGACTCTAAAAATTACGGCATCAGAGAAGACATTTATCTGTCTTTCTTTCTCTCTTTCGGCAAGCGTTCAGCACTCGCGTAGCTCTCTCTTTCTTTCTCCAATTCTCTCTCTCTCTCTCTCTCTCTCTCTCTCTCTCTCTCTCTCTCTCTCTCTCTCTCTCTCTCTCTCTCTCTCTCTCTCTCTCTCTCTCTCTCTCTCTCTCGGCGTTCGCCTACGCATCAGCCGCAGCAGCAAAACAATGCCTGGCGACAATATAACGGTTGTAGAACATACGACGGCTGTTCTATAAAGAATGATCATAATTTTTTTACGGACATAATTTTTCGCACTAAAATTCAATCTTATTGTATTCTGTTAGCTTAATGTGAAGCAAACACGCCGTAGTAGTTTCATTGTTGGTACTCCTGGTTCCCACCTGTGAGAACCAGGCAAGTTCAGACATGTTCAGTATCGCCTACCCCTGCAATGGAGGTAACATGCAGTTAAAATTGATGTCAGAGGAAGATCCCGAGTTTCTTTCAAACGTAATCACTGCTGACGAAACTTGGCTACATCATTTTGATCCTGAGAGCAAACAGCAAAGCTCAGTGTGGAAATCTCCTTCATCACCAACCCCCAAAAAAGCAAAAGTGCTTGCTTCTGCTGGGAAAGTTATGGTCATCTCATTCTTTGATATTCATGGAATGGTTTATCAGCATGTTGTACCTGCACACACATCAGTAACTGGACAATACTACACGGATGGCCTGAAAACATTGCAAGTCCATATCAGTTGCAAAAGACCATATTTCCGAGAAGCAGGCTGGATGCTGCACCACGATAATGCGCGACCGCATATTGCCAATGTTGTTTCGTAAAAAGGTCAACCAGAAGTGCATCTCTCACCCTCCCTATAGTCCGGATTTAGCCTCATGTGACTTTTTTTTAATTCCCGAACTTGAAGAAACGCCTTCGTGGGAGACATTATCTATCATCAGAAGCAGTGGTGAAGGCTGCGGAGGCGAGTTTTAAGGATCTCTCAGAAATGGTTTCCAGCATGTCTTTGAAGACTGGCAGAAACGCTGGAACAAGTGCATCACATTCAGGGGAGACTATTTTGAGAAGGACTATCAAAATTGTGAGAATGAGTAAAGATACGTTGTCAAAAAATTGTGATCATTCTTAATTGAACAGCCCTCGTATTTAGCATATTTTTACTGCACACATACGTGCATATATTCATACTCTATAGTGCATATAAATCCCAGCACTGCTTATTGCACAAAAGTGCAGGTTCTGTTAAAACACACACGTCTAAAATGCATTTCCTAGCATTTGTTATTGCTCAAGTATTCTGGTCATTTGAGTTTTTCCAATATTGCCCCAAATGGGACTGAACTGGAGTGGACTGAACTATGCTACGGAGGGGATTTAACACGGAGGTCCAAACTTGGTCTTTGTACTTACGCCCTCAAGTGTGGCACCTCCAGGAGGAAGGAAGGCGAGAGGAGAAGGCGGCCGTTCCAAAGAGCCACGACAGTGCGGAAGGCAGGGTCCCCGTAATAGACTAGTGCCCGTCTCGGTAGCGTGGTGGTAGAGTGTCTACCTCACGTTCAAGAAGCCCCGAGTTCGAATCTCGGTCAGGGTGAGTTACCTGGATAAGGTTTTTCCGGAGTTTTCCCTTATCCTGGAAGACGAATATCCGGTAACTCTAATCTCTGTGGACCCTGGGCTCATTTGAACATCATTTCACCCATTTCATTCATCGTTCGATATGACGTTAACGTTGGAGGATGTAAATTACAAAAACAGGCTAGTAGAAAACTCCCCGGTAGGCCAGTACAACTGGCATTTCACCACACTCTGGTCCGGAAATGGCCCCATCAGACCGGGATCGGAGACCGGAGGAGGAATCGTTTATTAGGAGCATATCAGCCTGTCATGCAGCGCCGAGACTCACGTCGACACTTCTACCCTGTAAGACACCACCAGGTGTGAAATGATAGTGGAGATGAAATGGAGGGACAGGAAATTCTGGGGTTGTAGTTAACCTACCAAGCCTGGCGACCAGGGAAAACCCACCGAAAAAAAAAGCCATGGGTCAGGTACATACAGAGGCCGACAGAAGTATTCGAATAATATAACATGTAACATTGCGTGTACTATAAATACTGTAATATTTATTTGGCAGGGCTGAATTGCTAAACATGTAAACATTAACCTTTTGTGTCTCGGAAACACTATTTAAAATATCACTTTGAATGTATTTATAACACAATTTGTACTGTATTTATTCTAAGATCGCTCTAATTGGAGGACATAAGTATTCGAACGTACCCAATTGAACAGGGAGAAAGGTGGTTGGACGTAAACTACACACTCCTACCACAGCAGATGTGTTTATGCTATGCCTCCAGACAGTGTGCTCAAAGTTATTCAGCCGATTGTGAACTCACAGGTAACATGGGACGTAAAGGTAAGGAGACAGCGGTGGCAGAGTGGAATATTGAAGCAAACTTTTATTTAATAGAAACAATAATAATACTAACAAAAGACGAAAGGCACTGAAAAAGAAAAAGATGTTTCACTAATTCAAATTGAAACATTTTGGCATTACAACTTCAACACTAGTGTCCGCCACAGGTTAATATCTTCAATCTTTCAGAAATATTTTGCAAGAGTGTCTATTATGGACGTTAGAAATGATTCTTATAACCTTCTTTTGCATTCAGAATATTCATTTACTTTGTACTGAGTTGCCCCAAAATAATATTCAATGATGGAGTTAAAATATACATAATACACCAATTTAAGTGTATCTATAGAACTCGCATAAAGCAATGCTTGGTTAGCATAACAGGCAGAGCCGAGTTAGGTAAGATATACTTTATGTGAGCTTTCCAATTTAAATATCTGTCTACTTAAAGTCCCAGAAATTTGAAGGTGCACATAATGAAGAGAAACTATACATCTAAACCAATGTTCCATCCATTGGTGGCGGTAATGGATTTGATTTTAGTTCTAAATTGCCAGTAGTGTCAAGTTCAGTGGTTCATTATCTGATTGTATGTACTTTTATGATATATTTCAAGGGTTTGTCACTATTAGCAAACAGTGTGATCCATATAAACCTGAACCATTTCAATAGGGTAGAACTTTTGAACCAATAATAGGACACATGTGCAACTTTGGAAGAATATAATACACATTTGGGAGATTTCATTACACTATTTACATCTCAGAGAAATGTTGGAAGTGTCCTTCACCAGCATCTATACATGTTTGCACTTGTCTCACTATATTCTCTGAAGTTTTACGGAGAGTATCCTCACTAATGTTACTTATTTCAGTTTGAATGGATTCCTTGAGAGCATCAATTATCCATAGCCTATTCTGTTGTTGTTTTCAAATTTCTAGGCTTTGGCAATGAAGCCATTAGCTCTCTTGCTCTCCAATATTTCTGTGTAGTGGGTCCGGCAGGTAGGACTTCACAGGTTAGAAGATGTTCTTCAGTCATTTCCTCTTCTTTGTTGTCAAATGCTAGGCTTTGGCAATGAAGCCATTAGCTCTCTTGCTCTCCAATATTTTTTTTTTTTTTTTTATTACATGAAGGATTTAATTTATTCATCCCCTATATTTCATACAGAGAATACATAAACACAATACTCACAGACAAAGGTGCATGTATACTTTGTTACATTAACAGTGAATAAATCTATCTAACTAAACATCATCATCAGCATGTCCATTACTGGAAACTGGTTTTGATCTGCCCTAAATATCTAAGTCGTGCTTGTCATAGTAATCAGTTTTACATAGCTTAGACACTCCCATATGGCAATATCGTGACAAATATGTACAAACAAAACAAATCTCTCTCTGAAATTGCCAAAACCATTAACAGAAGCAAAACTACAGTGTTCTGCATAATTCAACGCTTCAAACAGACAAATACTGTTGTAAATAAATCTAGAAATGGCGGCCCTTCTAAACTCACCACAGAGACAGGAGGCAGATAATAAAAATGGTGAAGCAGAATCCGAGAGTCTTTGCATCTGAGATTAGAGGATGCCTTGAGTAATATTCTGGAACTGTGATTCACACCAGAACAATTGAACGTGTTTTAAATAGTACTGAGTACAATGCCCGCATTCCTAAGAAGAAACCATATGTTAATAAGGTGAATAAAGAAAAAGTGTATAGAATTTGCTAAACAGTATGTGGTGAAACCAACAGAATTCTGGGTTAAGGTTCTCTGGTCGGGCGAGAGCAAATTCTGCTTATACAAGAGTGATGGACGTCTCAAAGTGTGGAGACTGCCAAATAAGAATGGTAATCTAAGAATACGGAGCGCAAAATGGCGAATGACAATTAACCCGGAGAAGAGCTCTGCAATTCTCCTGGCGAAAACCAGAGCCAACCGGTTGCAGCAGAACTTCGTTTTACGGCGCCGTAGAATCTCATGGGTGCAAACGGCGAAGTATCTCGGAGTGACGCTGGACCGTAAGTTAACTTACGTTCCGCACGTCAAGGGCAAGGTCCAGCTGGGGCACGTCGCACTCCGGAGCCTATTCCCTATTTTCCGATCAACAATGCCCATACGTCTCAAACTCCAGCTGTATCGCGCGATCATTCCGCCTATGACTCTGTACGGCTGTGAGATCTTGGGAACAGTGGCTAATACTACTTTCGTCAGGCTCCAGACGCTGCAGAAGAAGGCACTTCGCATCATATACGATACAGACTGGAGATTCCCTGGTCATATCCTACGTGAGCACTCCCAGATCCCGTACATTGTCGATGTCATCCGCGAGAGGGCACGATCAATGTACGACAAAATACAAAATCACCCCAACCCTTTAGTGAACTCCCTGGGCAGGTATGATCAGAGGGATCAAAGACGCTTGCCATCCTTCAGACTACCAAGAGACGTCTTGGGGCCCCTTGGTTAACCCAAGAGAAACTCCTGATGTCTCTGGGACCAATTTTTACGCCTGATGGATCAGGCGCTATACAACCCGTAACCAAAATTGAGCAAAACTTAAATCGTGTCTCCCAAAACGGGGAAACGATTAAGTGCAGCTGCTTATGAGAATTTAACAAGGGCATCCCATTCCAAATTTCCCAAAAAATTCAAACACCCCAGCAGAAGATGAAACCAATTATTAGCTCATTTCGCAGGTTAAGCCGCAAAGCGGCTAGGTACTGCGGCATAAGACACTCGGACGGGGAAAAAGAAAAATAGCCCCACCCGACTAGGACTACCTCTGGACCCTCTGGATGGTAGCTACAGTGAAACAAGGTGGCAGTAGTGTGATGGTATGGAACTGTATAGCTTCATCTGGCTTTGGGGAACTGGTGTCCATAGATGGGGTCATGGAAAAATTTGAATACAAGAGGATTCGTGAAAACAATCTTAAAAATAGTGCAGAGAAGCTAGGATTAAGGCATGATTATTACTTCCAGCAGGACAATGATCCGAAGCATAGCCGTGCCGAGACTCAGTGGTTTGACCGCTTGGCTCTCACCAAGGCGGCCCGGGTTCGATCCCAGGCGACCGCAAAGTGAGATTTGTGTTGGACAACACGGCGTTGGGGCGGGTTTTCTCCGGGACCTCCGGTTTCCCCCGCCATCTCATTCCACCGGTGCTCCATCTTCATCTCATGTATCATCAGTGTCACCGCCTGCGGTGCCGTATGTAGTAAAAGCGGGCGTTAAACACTACACAATGCCCAAACGATTATCAGCAGTAATTCAAAGAAAGGGGATGATAACTAAATACTAGCTGTACTCTCTTCGAATACTTATGTCCAGATGTAAAGTAACCTTTTTATTTCTTCTTGTAGTGCAAATTACTTTCATTTGCTATTTATGAGTTTATATGTTTAATGGAAGTTTATTTTGTGCCAGTTGTATTTACATATGCTTACTCGGCGTAGCTTTAAAACAATATACGTGATAAATATGTTTACGTTCGAATACTTATGTCGGCCTCTGTAGGTCGAAGGCGGACCTCCCGAATGTGGGCCACAGACGAAACTGGAAATTAATTGTTCTTTCACACTATCCGTGTGTAGGACGCACTATGAAAGGGTAGAGTCAGACTGAAAAATTCAGTGCCATAGCCGGGATTTGAACCACGGATATTCTGGTTTCCATCCAAGCCGCTCTAAGCATTTGAGCTACTATGGCCAACGTGCCAACATGATATTAAATTCTCCAACTGATTCGTATTTCTCCCGGTAGACCACTAAGAGTTCTCATAAACACATGAGACAGCTACCTTAATGGCGACTTACTATGCTGTAAGTACTTTAAGGCCCGGGCTTTATAGTTCGGACCACTATTAGGTACAATTAATGGAAATTAATTGTTCTCTCACACTATCCGTGTGTAGGACGCACTATGAAAGGGTAGAGCCAGACTGAAAAATTCCGAGTGGCTGGACGGAAACCAGAAGATCCGTGGTTCAAATCCCGGCTATGGCATTGAATTTTTCAGTCTGGCTCTAACCTTTCATAGTGCGTCCCACACACGGATATTGTGAAAGAACAATTAATTTCCATTAATTGTGCCTAATAGTGGTCCGAACTATAAAGCCCGGGCCTTAAAGTACTTACAGCATAGTAAGTCGCCATTAAGGTAGCTGTCTCATGTGTTTATGAGAACTCTTAGTGATCTACCGGGAGAAATACGAGTCAGTTGGAGAATTTAATGTCATGTTGGCACGTTGGCCATAGTAGCTCAAATGGTTAGAGCGGCTGGACGGAAACCAGAAGATCCGTGGTTCAAATCCCGGCTATGGCATTGAATTTTTCAGTCTGGTTCTACCCTTTCACAGACCAAACTGCCTGACCTACCCAGCTCGGTTTCTCAAATAGAAACTTGTTGTTTTATTTTTCTCCTGGTCATGCAAAGAAACAGAATTTCAAAGCCCAAACAGAGAGATCAGCTCTTAAAACTGACAATCCTTTAACTCTACTGATACTGCATTCCCCTATTTGCATCTACAAGATATGGAATAATAATACCATTTAACACGAAGTAAACAGAAGTATGCATTTTTGAAGAATGGATAAGAGAAAATTTCTTTTATAATTTGTACAGTAACCGCCACTGACTTAAGACGGCATTCTTCAGGTGAGGGTGGAGGGAAACACCATAGCTGATGTCACAGCTGACCGAACGTTAATTCGCTCCAATGAGTTCTTACTACGAAGCACCACGCTGGTTTTATGTTCGTAAAGCGGAACGAATCAACAGCACGGTGGGGACCATTCTCCCGGCTTGAAACTTATTTATGGTATTTAACTTGATGAAGGAGATTTATTAATGCATACTCAAGGCTTTTGTGTGTTGCTGGGGTCCATCCTGCGTGAGAATCCACAGGAAAAAACAATCTTCCATTCATAACTTCATCCGACGTTGTATGGTTAGCTTCTCAAACTGGAGTGACGAATTAATTTCGTTTACTTACCCCCGATCGTTATTAAATAGATGTACAATAATCTAAAGGATTTTTATGATGTTTTCTCTTCTTTAGCCTTTATAAGTGTAATTTCTTATACTTTAATTTTAATTTACGTCGGATGGTGAATGAATTAGGTGAAATGATGTTCAAATGAGCCAGGGTCCATGGAGCTTAGAGTTAACCTATATCCGCCCTGAAGGATAAGGGAAAACCCCGGAAAAAGCCTTATCTAGGTAACTCACCCTCACCAAGATTCGAACTCGGGACCTCTTGAACGTGAGGCAGACATGCTGCCATCTACGCTACCGAGGCGGGCTTCGTATAGCTTCGTCTGTTTCTAATAACAGATAAAATCCGTTATTCACACAAAAGAATGTAAAACATTGGCAGAATGCGACTTTCTTAGCTTCCTCCTATTGTCCGATTTCACCAACAAATGTTAAAATCGACGATAACAAATGTAACGTAACAATTGTCACAGCGCTATCACTACTGTTAAATTTCTTGCATTTCACCAACCTGTTTTCTGAAAATGTTAACAAACACGTGTTAACGCCAAGAAACTTGTAAATATTACAGCTATAGAAGGCTATGGATGAGTCGTATTTTCTGAACGTACTGCGATGCGCTTTTGTTTTCATTTTCGTCTGCACACAGCTAAAAAAATGGCGATTGAAGAAAATCCCAAATAAAAGCCGTGAGACAGATTTCTCATCGATAGAAAAATAATTGTTAATTGAATTGGCAACGAAGTGTAAGGATACCGTGGAAAATAAGAGGACGGATGCAGTGAATGAAAAAGAGAAAGATGTCACGTGGGAAAATATTGGGAACGAATTTAATTCAAATGCATGTGTCACTAATACAAGCACCAAACAGCTCGTCAGTATTACGTAAATTTAAAACGAGGTGCAAAGAAGGATAGGTGACTGGAACGTTTGAAGTCGGGAGGTGACATAATTCAGTGAATTATAAGATCGCAAAGCTATTAATACTAATACTTGAAGCAAAGGCGAGATCGGCATATTCCTTTTAAATGCATATTCTAACTCAGTATTACGTAAATTTAAAACGAGGAGCGAAGGACAAGTGACTTACGTTTCAAGACGGAAGGTGGACAATGTATTATCCACATAATTCAGTGAATTATAAAATAGCAAAGTTATTAATACTTGAAGCAAAGGCGAGATCGACATATTCCGTTCTAAGCATGTTCTAACCTCTCTTGTACTTCCGCAGTAACCTTCATAGCAACTTGTTTCGACAGTCTATACCTCTGTTGAAAATTTTCTTCGGATAGCTCCTCAAAATCATTTCTCCTCATAGGCCGTACTCTATTACGAATGCCATTTAGACGGTCTTAAATATGGCAAATCGACATCAACAGCTGAGTTCATGCCCGCCATCTTGACTATTTACAATAGTTAAGGACTTAACAACAGAAATTTGACTTGTTAGTTTAACAAGAGATTTAACACAAGTGTTAAACTAACTTGTTGGTGAAATCGGGCATAAGTCTCCCAAACCCTCGAAATGCTGCACAGTTTAGAATAGGCCTAGAAAAGAGCACTCCAAATGTGCGAAATGAGTGATCCCTCCTCACACATGCATAGTCTGCCCACCACAAGAAGGTAAGGCGGAGGAATGTGTAACGTAATCACTTTTACTGTCCGCATGATGTTTATGCTTGCCTTACGGACATGTTAAGATTACTAGGTTCACGTAAAGTACACAGTGTTGTCACATAACTCACACATCCATATTACTATCACTGCAGGTACTGAAACGAGCATTAGATCTGGCAGCATGGGTTACTCATATGACTCCCCTACACTCATTTCGTAGTAAACAGATCCTCTAACAGAGCAGATAACAGTTCAAACCCCTCTCCCTCTTCAGGCCCCGCTTGCCTTCTTGAGGTGGGTAGAGGATACACA